>JAIUZE010073888.1:0-199570 GCA_022085475.1 Heliosperma pusillum
TCACACGCCCAAAACAAGCAAGTAACGAAGGAGATATGATCATTTTACGAAAAGGGGTCAGTACAGGAAAATTTCTGTCGGCAGCGAGTGACGCAGCCTGCGTCACCACGACGCAGCCTGCGTCCCCCAACGCAGCCTGCGTCCTTCACGGGATTCAAGGACGATCGAAAATCAACATGTTATCAACAACAAAATCCTCATTTATCATCACAAATCATCAATTCTCATATCAATTAACAACTAACAACATCCATCAACAACAACACAAGTCCTAAGCATACTAACCATAATCTAAATACGGTTTGAGGGAGTATATGAAGGAAAAAGTCAACGAAAGTCAAAGACGGCTCAAAAGTCAAGAAAAGTCAAAGACGGCTCAAGACGGGTTTTACTTGAAAACTCGCGGAAATTCCAAATACGAACTCGGAAATTCTAAATTCGACTCGAAACATTAAATTCTAAATTAAAACTTAAATTCGCTGAAAAGTATCCGTAAAATATTTTCACTATAAAAATAGGATACATTTCCGGGTGTTACAATATGCAAATTCAAAAGCAATGAAAAGGCGAAAAAAAGGAAAAAGAGAAAAAAGAGAAAAAAAGGCATCTCAATGATCGTCTAATTATTTTACCCTACTACAATAATATAGCCACCATTTGCCGCCTAGTTAAAGTTTGACGATCCTTGTTATTTTTTGGAGGAGTGAAAAATAACTTACTACGTGGGGCTAGCGTCATTAGAGTCTTTCACTCCCCCTTCATCTTGTGCCCCTAGTTCGCTTGGAACGAGGTCGGTGGATGTATAATGGGACTATGAACTGCTTGAGCGCTTGACTATTATTCTTTTTACTTTATTTGGACATTGGGATTGTAGCTTTGATTTGGAGATTTCCTAATGAGTATTTGCATTTTGTTTGTGTCAATTTGTTTGTTAGTGTCTTTAGTTAGTAATTCGTACATATATTTAAGGGTATTTAGTTTGTCTTAGTACTTACTCGAGGACGAGTAATGGATAAGTGTGAGGAGATTTGATAACACATTATTTTATTCGTTTATATCCCATATTTGATCTCTCATTTACTCGGAATTAATAAGGTAAGTAGTATAATTAACTCGATTTAGTAATCAATATATTACATTTCTCAGGATTTTGGTACTGGTTCCACGTTTTTGTCATGTACGTAATAAGTGGAGCGGGATGAACGAATGATAAAGGGCAACGAGACATGCCGAGATAAGGTGAAAAGAAAAGGGAGACAAGAAGGGGACAAAGTACATCCCTCATCCTCTTCGTGCCTCCCCTATGAGCCTGCTTGTGACGCCTCAAAGAAGCAAGCAACAAAGAATAAAGGGAGCTGATGAGGAACCTCCCTCATCCTTTCCGCGGTCCCTCATAAGCCTGCCCTCCCTCTTCCTTGTGAAAATACAACGGACAAGGGGAGCGGACATAGGACATCCCCTGGTCGACTCGCTGTCTCCCTCATCCGACTACACCCCATAGCGTTCAATCACCCTACAAGATGTCATCAAATTCACAATCAAACAACCCATTTTGAGCATCCATAATTCAACGCCAACACTCTCATTTTTGGAGTACCATAGCTCCACCTCGTCTCGGCGTTGGAACTGAAGCCAACTACTCTGGCTCATAGCTTCCCACGAAGCCACTAAACTTTTGATATTAATTTCTCATCTCTCACTTCCTTATGTTTATTTATGTTATTGTTATCTGTTAGTTAGTTTAGTATTAATTTGTTCATGATTAGTGAGTAGTTTACCCTTCTAGGGTCCGGTTTTGTCTCATGACGGTTACATTTTCATATTAGATTCCTATTTAACATGTTCTGGCTTAATAATGTTGGGTTTTTGTTTAAGTGATTTTATTTGGCCTTTTTCGACCCTTATTCAACCATTTGGGGATATCAACAGAAGCAGGTAACTCGAGCTATCAACAGGAGTTGGGCCTTAGTTAGCGGTTATAAGTAGATTATGGTTCATCCACTTAACTTTAATTATCGATGGGAGTTTGACCTTAGTTTAGAGACTTAACCAATTGACCTTGATCTTTCATTTGAGGGAGTGGGAGAGGTTGGAGTCGTAATTTGGTTGTCGGTCAAATTTCCCTAAAATCGCGTATGGGTTATCTATGGGAGTAGGACTAGGAGTGGTTTAGGAGGCCTATAAGACTCGGGAGGGTTTATAGGTATTTTAGAGACATTATCCCACCTTAACCCATTGAACCGTGACTTGTGTAAGGAACTTGCGGCGATAAAGAACCGGATTGATGACTTAACTGGATTCTAGACCTTAGCTTTCTCAATTGCTTAGACAGGTATTTCAATTACATGCTTACTTGTTTCAGTAGACTTAGTTAATTATTAGTTTTATTGCTTAGCTTAATTTACACTTCTTTTTTATTTGTGTAGCTAACTTATAATTTAAGACGGCCTAACAATCTACCTTTGACCTTAGCCTTGCTTATTCCCAAAAGAAGTACAATTCAATTTAGGTCATGACATGAGGATTATCCAAATGTCAAAATGCAAGAGCATAGCGACATTAAATTCAACTGGCCAGGGGCTGATTTTATTTCATGTCGCATGAGCGGTACGTGGGGTTGCGCGAGGCGCGTTATCCTAGTGCATGCTAAGGACAGTACCGTTTCAAGTGGTCTATGTTGGTAGGTTTAACAAATTCATTCCCGTCTAGGTCTGTGATTCTAATTGCACCCCCTGAGAATATGAATTTGAGTAAGAAAGGTCCAGCCCAGTTAGGCTTGGACTTTCCTCGGGGATCGGCACGTAAGAGAGCTCTGACTGATTTGAGCACTAAATCCCCTGTTTGATGTTTCTGGATTTAACTCGTTTGTTGAATGCTCGTTTGATAGGTGCTTGGTAGGTCTCTACATTGTGTAATGCACGCAGTCTACGATCGTCCAAGAGGACGAGTTCATCATATTTGTGCCTCTTCCAATCAGCCTAAGAGTGTCTTCCCCGAGTCTTTGAATAACATGTTGGATTCGGATTGGATTTCTACATGATCTTATCATTTTCTATAGAATTGCCTATCTAATCTTATCGCAACTCACATGTATATATATATATATGTATGCATGCTTTACTTTCGTATTACCTTATATGTACGTTTGATGTGATATGGCTGGGAGAACCCGGAGTTACTCCCCACTGACTGTGGCATTCATGTTTTTCATGGATGAACAGGTTGCTGCTTTGGTTGACTTTTTGGATCTGATATTTTGGGGTTCGGGTGTGAGCTAGCGGGCGTTGTCCCTGGAAGTTCACCTCTAGACGATAATAGCTAGTTTTTGATAAACACTTGTTCTTTGTTAACATTTTGAGAGACTCCGTCTCTTTGTTATTTTCCGCACTTAGTTGTAATATTTTGACACTCCTCGTTTTATTTAACTTGCATGTATAAAAGTTTTTAAAAACTACCTATTTCCGCAATATAATTCACATGCTTGTTTGTTTATTATTTCCGCATTCGCGAGTGTTGTCACAGTTGGTATCAGAGCTTTATCGCTCCCGACGCACACACGTGAACCCTAAACTTAAATTACTTGACCTTGAAATAATAAATGAGAGATGAGTAGACTTAAGGACCTAAGGTGGTAGTCTTTGGTGTACTTGATGTTTGTTAGGTTCTAACTTGTTTGTTGATTGTGTTGAGTGATGTTATGTTTGTTTGTATCTCCCGTTTTGAGGTGGAATATGTGTTACCTAGAAGAAGTATCCTTTACCGAAGATTGAATATTGACAAGCCTAGTTGAAGTATATTTCTTCCTCATCGATGATTTCTCTCGTCCTTAATGTATCATGCTCTTTTCCTTCTATATAAGTGCTTCTTTCTTTTCCAATTTGTTTGCCTCTTGGAAATTATTCTTGATAGTTCTTCCATCTTACCATTGGTATCCTTACCTTCCTCTTGTAACATTTTTGTGGATGTCATACCCAATTGTTGGTGGTATATTATTCTTGGTCGGAAGAACTTGAAATTTTGTGGAATATTAGTGTTGTTAGAATGAATTTGTGATTAGAGGAAAATGGTGTAGATCTAAATTCACCCTATATTGATGATTGGTTTTAACTCTAAGGAAAGGTAGTAAGATGAGTTTGATGATTTTAATGCTTGATGCTTGTCATGACTTGTGTGTAAATAGTTCATGATATTTGATGGTGTAAGGTTGAATGAGTTGGCTATGACTTCTTAACTCAATTAGTAATTTAGTCTTTTGGACTTAGAAGTTTAGTATTGTTTGGCAGACCATGCTTATGATAGATCTAATTGGTGTAAATAAGAAGTTTTGAATGATATCTTAAGGTGCGAATTGCTTTTGAGATTTAGTGACGTCTTGTGGTTTCCTATTGTGTGTTGGTGAGTATAGGCTTGGTGGAAAAGCTTTTGACTATAGTTCTTGGATTTAAAGATATGATCTTATCTTATGGTATCAGAGACTTGTTTGAAGTAGTAAGGTTTCGTTGTAAGTTGAACCATATTACTTGAGGATTGTGATGTGAGCTATGATGGAAATACCTTGGGACGTTAATGATGATGTTTGACTTGAGGTTGTACTTTGTTAATAATGAACTCGTGGACTATATGATGTTGATAATGACGTTTTGTTCGGTGTTCTACCTTGTGGCCGTATGAGTTGAAAAGAGATTAGTATGGAGAATTCCTAATTGACTCTTCGATTTTTGAAACCTTAGGGAATGTGTCAAATTATGGAGTTGAGAGAATGTTATTATGCTTGAGTTGAAATTCCGTAATTGGGAATCCGTGTTATATGAAAGGGCGGATGAATTAGGTTGTAATCGATTTGTTAAATTTAGGTGTACCTTACTCCGATGATTTGTGGTACGAGGGTCCCTTGTAAGAGACCTTTGTTATTAAGATTATTTGCTTTGCTATCGCCCTAAGTTGAAAAGGGAATTTTGTGGATTGAACCTTAAACCTTTTTCTCGTGCCATTATTCCTTTCCATTTCCTTTCATGCAAATTCCTACTAAGCCCGATTCCTAGGAAATTGTTTTCTCTTATCTTTTCCTTTTCTTGGCTATCTTCATAGCTATATCTATCCAATATCTAGCTTTTGGCTCCTTGCCTCTAGCGTTCCTCTAATTTTCGTCCGATCTTATCGCGTTCGTGTTTCCCTCGAAATCTCCTATCGTCTCCAATGTCATGGTGTCATTGTCTTTCCTCTGGTGAGATGATTAGGTTGTTAGCTAGCTTCGTGTTGATTTTGATCATGAGTAGGATTGGGATTTAAACCTTAGGATGAATCTGTTGGTGGTATTGTACTCTCTTGGTGGTTTCATTTATTGAGCTTGCTAGTGTAGTGCTATTTTGGGGATCAAGTTGAGCGAGATGATGTTCGTTGTTGTTGAGTGTTATATCGGTTGCTTGGGATATCATTTGGGAATTAGATGTCTCTAATTGGTGAATTCTAAATGAGGCTTTGCTTTAGGGTAATTGAGTTGGTACCAAAAGTTTGAGGAGTTTTGTCATAAATGAAAATCGATTCATTTTGAGTTTTAGATGAGCTAGATGATTTGAATGCTTGTCTGATTGCCAAGTAATTGGTCATTTGTGGTTTGGAATTAGTAATTCTCTTTTATTCTTAAGGAATCATAGTTGGAAATTGAGAAATGTTCGTTGCAAGCTTTGGATAGTGAGTGCTCAGTTGTTATGGAATATAGAGTTAGAATGGTGAACCCATTTATCTTGAGGATTGGTAACCACCATAGTTTGCTAATGTGACTATTGATATTTGAGGCTTCGAGCGTAGTAATGATCGAATTAAGGATGTTATGGCATATTAAAGAATCCTTATACCCGATAATGGATTGGGGATTTTCCGTTGTCGTGAGACTTTGGATGAGGCTAGTTGAATCTTAGATAATTATGTTTGTTGCTTTGATTGTGTTTTGACTGTCGAGGATGAGAAAGTTCATTGTAATGAATTTTGGAATAAAGTGGATCAGAGAATTTTATGGTAAGGGCCGTTCACTTTGTGGTTGTTACTAGATATGGTCCCCCTAAGATGAGATTTCTTTGGTTAGTGGTCTCAGATAGAGTTTGATGAATCTAAGGATTATATATTGCGTTAAAGGACCTCTCCTGCAGATTGCAATCTATGGACCCTAGTCGATGCTAATTAGGTTTGAATGGATATGTGGATGACTTGAGGTCTCGTGGTTATGAAGGATTTTAGTAGAAATCAAATGATTGAAAATGTTGAGGTGTAACTTGGGTAAATTACATCCTCTTGAGGATTAGAGTATCAGTAGAGTTAGTTCTATCGAGTTCTTGTAGATCTTCGTGCCGACTTCATCATGATTCTTCCTATTCCTAAGAATTCGATTTGTTTTGTTTTTGCGTGTTTTGTATATATTTTGTTATCGTGATTTGTGAACTTGATGTTCGAGTCGCTCTATGTATGTGTAATGTCTTGTTATTTGATTTTATCTTTGAGAAAACCTTCAAATTGTCATATTATATTTCTGATTTAATGTTTCAAAGAAGTCTAAAGATGGTTTGTGTACCCTCTTTTTGTTGAAAGTTGATTTCTTTTGCTTTTATATTTGGATTTTTGCGTTTGGTTGGATGTTTGCACTTGTTATTGGAGACGTCTGATAACTAGTCCTGCACTTACTAACGTTGTTTTGAATTTCGATTTCACTATTTCGACTTTGCTTTTTGGATAATTAGAGTTCTCGTTCGCGACGAGCATTCTTGAGATCCGTAAGTAAGTTTCACACTTATGAAAAAAAAAAAAAAAAAAAAATTTCCTTAAACAGTTTTCGAGATGAACCTCGTTTCATAAATGTTTCCTTTGTAAAAGCTTTCTTGTTAATTTTTAAAACCGATTCTTGTCTTTGATACTTTTGTTTTCTACTCTCAAGTTTCGAGGACGAAACTTTTTAAAAGGAGGGGTGATTGTAACACCCGGAAATGTACCCTATGTTTCTAGTGAAAATATTTTACGGATACCTTTCAGCAAATTTAAGTTTTAATTTAGAATTTTATGTTCCGAGTCGAATTTAGAATTTCCGAGTTCGTATTTGGAATTTCTGCGAGATTCCATGAAAATCCCGTCTTAAGGCGAGTTTGACTTTCCTTGACTTTTGAGTCGAGTTTGACTTTCCTTGACTTTTGAGTCGAGTTTGACTTTTCTTGACTTTTGAGTCGAGTTTGACTTTTCTTGAATTTTAAGTCGTCTTTTACTTTTCTTGAAATTTTAAGTCGTCTTTGACTTTTCTTGAATTTTAAGTCGTCTTTGAATTTTCTTGACTTTGGAACCGTCTTTGACTTTCGTTGACTTTTCCACTTACTCCCCCTACATATACTCCCTCATAACCTAACTCCCTCACAACTCAACCTCCTCTTCCAACACCAAAACCCCATTAAAACTCCATCACCTTATAACCTTAAGACGGAAGTCATTTCTCCGTCTCTCAACGAAACTCGACGATTTTTATATAAATCTTCTTCTCTCATCCTTCTCTTCATTTTCATACCATAAAATCCTCATTTCCATCAACTTTTTATAAAACCCATTTTGTAGATCTAAACTTAAGACGGGCATAACTTCTTCATTTCTTATCCGCATTCAATTCCGTTTGATGTTCCGGAATCCTCTCTCCGCCCTCTTCCTTCCTATGTAAGTAAAATACTGATCTTTAAACTTTATTTTTAGTCTAATTTTCCAGAATTTCGGTCTACCTCAATATAGTGTTAAAGGTTAGTTTTTGGGTTAATTTTGAAGATTTGGAACAAGGAATCCGGTTGTGTCTTGGGCTTGCTTAAAGATTGATAATTCGGAGTACTAAAAAGGTAACGGTGAAGGGTTACTCGATATCATTTACGTGTTTTACATGATTTCCATGTTAGAATTCGTTTTTTGAATACAATTAGAAAGCTTAGAAATTATGATTTTGAGGATGATTGTTGTTAGTTGATGATTGTTGATGATGAATATTGATTGTTTAGCTAGTTGCTAGATCGATTAGGAAAATACCCCATCTATTTCGAAAATACCCCATCTAATTCGAAAATACCCCATCTAAAATACCCCATCTAGTTCGAAAATACCCCATCTAATTCGAAAATACCCCATCTATTTCGAAAATACCCCATCTATTTTGTAAGATCACTTTTACTTGTAAAATGGGAAATGATAGGACGGTGTTGTTGGTTCTCGGGTGGACTCGTGTAAATTCACAGCACCGACCCTTTTTGGTAGAATGCTCATATCTCCTTCGTTACTTGCTTGTTTTGGGCTTGTGACCACTCGTTGGAACCGTAAGAGGATAAGCTATCACCTCGACTTGGAATTTCTGCCTTCCCATATCTAGAACTCTAGTTATGACAGTTTGAAGTGAACCCTTGTTTTAGTTAGTTTCCAAACTTGTTGTTTTGGAGAGGTATCTATGTTTCTTGTTTATTATGCTTCTTAAACTTGGTCTAATGCTTATGTATCATGTATTGATTCATGTTTTGGATATATGATATTCTCATTCGCTTGTATCACATGTTTTGTGACGGTTTTTGGTATGTTCCCACTTTTGAGTCGGTTTTTACAAATGATACGGTTTGAGCACTATTTTGTCTTGTGCTTTGTACTCTCATTCCCTTGGCTACCTTCCCGTTCGTAAGGCTGGAATGTCGGAACGGAGAGGTATCCTACTGCTTAATTGCATTTGTAGTGGGCATACGACGACGTTGTTGGGAGTTGAACGCATTGCGTTGATCGACCCGGCCGTCAAATGTTGTGTACTTGCGAGGTGGTGTTATTTGCATGTAGCGTACCGCTTGTTATGAGGCTTGAGCTCTTTTCCGCCTCTGTCGTGAATTGATCTACCGAATTTGGGGTACTCGGCATATATATTGTAAGCCCGAGTCTTGGATGCGAAACGTTTTATCGCATGTCGAATCGGAACACGTTATATTCCGAGATCCTGGCCAGGTTTAGACTAGGACCGAATATTTATTATCGTCGTGCTACCAGGAGGAAATTAGTCTACATATACGAAATGTAGCATCGTGTATGAGTTCAGGGAAATGCTTTATCCCGTGGATGCCTGTTAATCATACTTGCCATGTACACGATGCTAGTGCGTTTCAGTTACCGTGAGAGATGTCGTCTTGTGTCGTCTTTGAATGCGTGATTTCATGATATTGTTCATGGTCATTGCATGATTGGACACCGTCAATGTCTTGGTTCGTGAATGGATGATAATATGTGGATTTATTGTGATCATCGCATGAATTGACTTGGTTTGTCTGTCGAGTCTCAATCTTATCAATCTTATACCGCTAACGGTTTGAGATGCAAGCCCTAGTGAGCGTATTCGGTTGCCTAAGAGTGTCTTCCCCGAGTCTTTGAATAACATGATGGATTCGGATTTGTATTCCCTATGCTCTTATCATTATTTATCGAATTGCCTATCTATTCTTATCGTATCTCACATGTATATCTATATATGCATGATTTTACTTTTGTATTTCCTTCTATGTACGTTTAATGTGATATGGCCGGGAGAACCCGGAGTTACTCCCCACTGATTGTGGCGTTCATGTTTTTCATGAATGAACAGGTTGCTTGCATGAATGACTTTTTGCTTATGCTATTTTGGGTTCGAGTGTAAGCTAGCGGGCGTTGTCCCTGGATGAAACACCTCTAGACGTTGTTTAGCTAGTTGCTAATTACTTTGTCTTTTGTTAACACTTTGAGAGACTACGTCTCTTGTGGTATTTTTATTTAGTTTGTAATATTTTGACACTCCTCGTATTTTTCTATCTTGCATGTATAAAGGTTTTTAAAATACCGTATTTTCCGCTATATAACTCACATGCTTGTATGTTTTATATTTCCGCATTCGCGAGGGTTGTCACACATGTGAAAGAACCGGAGCGGTCCAAACGTCAGAGTAGATTAAATCAAGAGGGGCGGTGGACGTAAGAGTGGATGTTGAGAAGGGTTGTTTGTGACTTTTATTGATTAAACATGAGTTACAGTGCAAGAAATCAGAAATACGGAAATTAAAGTACGAGTTTAAAAATTTTAAAATTGCATGTGAAGGGTGTCCCAAGCGTGCGTGCCACAATGCGCTTGAGGATAAGGTGGTGACGGTGTGACCGTGGGGTCTTGGGTTGGGTGGTTGCCATTGATACGCGCCATCTTGAAATTGTCCTTGGAGAAGGACTTCACCCGTCGAAAGTGCCTTAAAACAGAAGGAAAAAGGTGAGAAAATGGCAAAGGCATTGTTATCTTTACAAAATTGAGAGACGGAAATTAAATTGCGAGAAATTGAAAGAACAACAAGCACATTTGTAAATAAAAGAGAGTGATTAGAAGAGTGAATAGTAAAGAAACCATTGTGAGTAATAGGCAAGGCAGAACCATCACCTATGACAAGGTCATCGGGTCCATCATAAGGGGTGTGAAGGGATAGGGTAGCAAGGTCTTTGGCAATGTGGTGAGAGGCTCCACTATCAATGAGGTAAGGGGCGGAAGAGGAGGAGGTCACGGTTGCAGTATGGGCGTGTGGGCGAGAATTCTTGGTGGGTGGTGGCGGAAAAATGACATTTGGGTAATCTTTTTTAAAATCTGGACACTCACTAATGACGTGGCCAATATTTCGACAGTATTGGCAGCGGCCTTTGAATTGTTTTGGGCCATTTTGGTGGTGAGAGTAGTTGGATGGGTTTGGACGTTGTTGATTATTGGTGTTGTGATGGTGATATTGACGGGGTTGAGACGGGGTATAAGAGCGGTAATTGGCGGCATAGACGGATGGTTGAAAGGTGGTTGTGATTTTAGGATTACGTTTGATGGTAAGTTCATGTTGGATAAGTTTTTCATGAAATAATTCGAATGATATGGGGTTGTCTCTAGCGCGAACGCTATCGATGACGGGTTTGTATAAGTCTTCGGGAAGACCAAGAATAATTTGAGCAACGAGGTCTTCGTTGTCAACGGGTTTACCAAGGTGGGCTAATTGGTTTGCACAAGCTTTGATGGAAAGCATGTAGTCAAAAATAGTGGAATCACCAAGGGTGATGGTGCGGAGTTTGTCCTTAAGTTGTAGGATATGACCCCGAGAAGGATTCGCATAGGTTTGAGCAAGGATTGTCCAAGCTTCATGAGAGGTATTAGCATCAAGGATAATAGTGGAGACGGAGTCATGAAGTGTGCCGGCTAGGGCGCCAAGGATGAGGTTGCTTGTTTATGCCAAGTGGCGTGGGCGGGGTTTGGAATGGGCTCAGGCTCGGGTTTGGTTTCGGTGGGAGCCGGAGTGATGGTGGATGGAGGTGGCGGGTTGGTGCCATCAAGAAAGGAGAATAGGCCATAGCCGGTTAGAAGACAGGTGATTTGGTATTGTCATGAACGGTAAGTAGAGGGTGTGAGTTTGATACATGTTGGGAATGAGATGGATAGTAGAGGTCGGTTTGGTTCATCGTTGTTGGGAATGAGGTTATTGGAGTTGGTTGCCATGGGTGTTGTCGTGAGAAAAAAAAATACGTTGGTTAGGATCGAATGTCGCTCGATACCATGAAAGATATGTGAATATGTAAAATGGTGAATGAATATTCATTGAGATTTTGTACATCTATTTATAGGATTACAATATGTAACACTACAAGTATGAACATGTACTTACATAAGAATCATCTACCTACATAAGAGTTATCTAAGTACATAAGAATTATCTAAGTACATAGAAAATGTAACTACATAGGAAAACATCTATCAATTAATGTTTATTACTTGACTCTTGAATATGCTTAACATGATGGCGGTTGTTGGAGGTTTGTCTACTTTGGTTTTACTCAGAGCTATAAGCTCTTGGTCGGCGCTGAATCCGTTGACGCTATCGGCATCGCCCTCCTTATTTATAAACTTACGCCGCTCGGTACTGCTCCTTACTTTATTCTTTCTTAATGGTTTTGTTTTGGCTTTCGGTATTATTAGTTGTTTCCATGTGCTTATGCTCAACTCTTACTAGTTGTTACTAACTTTATTCATCCATTCAAGGATACCCTCTATTTTACCCGCTTTAATTAATAGGAGTATTACACCTCAATGCAACTACTTGTTACTTGTTACTTTGCAAACAACAATGCTTAACACCCTCTTCTACTTTTTTGGATGATTTGCAGAATATGATATACACACCCTGTGTGTATACTTAGAAGCTGTTTCAGTGTTGCCACAGTTGCGGGTTATGCAAAATACTAACCTTTCATCAACTTATAATTCATTTTTCTCAAACTTATCATACTTTAGATTTCTTTTCCTTTCCACTCACGCTTTTTTGTTCCTGTTTCAGATTGTTGAACCTTTTACAGCTCATTATGTTTTTGCGCTTGGAGTAGCAACATCTCTGAGCTGTGCCCACTGGGTCCTTCAGGTATCATAATCTCCTTGCACTTTGTAAATGTTGGATTAGACGATTTTCAAAGTGTTTATAGCTCTACAAGTTTCCAACTCCCTCCTGCCCCTTTATATTGAACATATAAAAGACAAGGAAAGGAAGCCATATAGAAAACAGCTGCATGTGAAGGCCTTGGAGGATGTATTGAGAGAGGAGTAATGGTGAAGAAGGAACAATAAATCGCTGTTCGACTTTTGTTGTTATTTGTGTGAACTGAAAACGAGATGAGGCTGCGATAAGTGATTCTGAGATTTTAAGTCCACACAGATTAGATAATTAAGACCATGCTCGCAACTACTCCTAAAATACTCATCTTGAAAATGGTTTTCTCACTCTTCTTAAGCCAGGAACATTTCCATGATCACTATGCTAGTGGCAATAGGACTGTAGACTGTCTCCTGGTCATCATCACTGTAATTTGAAGACATGTAGCAATCCTTGTTAGAAACCCAAGGTTCCAATGTTTCATCTTTCTTGAGCATAAAATATTTGAATTCGCTCAAAAGATAGCAGGATTAATGCTCTTCAATCTACTACACGTGCATACTTTTATATCCTTTATTTATGTTTAGTACTCTGTATTTGGCTTCATCTCTACTGGTCTTAGCTGTTTACCTAATATTTGTGTTATCGTGAAATCTGGGAGGGATGATAAGAAAGGGAGTGCAGCATGTTAAATACTTAAATAGACCTTGGCCACACTTGCTTCATATTTGAGGATATAGTTTGCATGCATGTTCTAGTGCTACCAGATCATTATTACAGCAAAAATTATCATTTTGAGTGATTTTTGAAACCAACCTCTCTGCCGTTATAAAATAAGGTCGTGCACATACGGCCTCCTTGCCTTGCCAAGCCATTCAGGTTTCGAGGCCAATGTTGCACTTGTTGTAATCTAGTGCATAAATAGGGATTACTTAATGTGCTTGAACATCAATGACGCGCCATCTTTTGATTATATTTTGTAATTTAGGTTCTGGATACTCGTGGGCACCTCCTCACAGCGTTAGGCTATGGATTATGGCCACCCTTTGTCCTCATCTCGGAGATTGTTCAAACTTTCATCCTAGCTGACTTTTGCTATTATTATGTCAAAAGGTTACAATGCTCTCTCTCTCTCTCTCTCTCTCTCGTTCGTGCATTAATTTTACCGACATACGCAACACCTTTCATTTTGTCAATGAGCCGGTGTCATTGTGTGACATGTGAGGCCAATCATTAATTATAAGGTTAATGGGTCACATATCCCATGTGAGACTATATCATAAGTACTGTATTAGACATCCGGAGAAGTATAAGTTTTTGTGTTTGTTTCTTTCTCATTTTGAATGTCTGCAGCATCTTCGGAGGACAATCGGTTATGCGACTTCCTTCAGGAGTGGTTTAAATTTGAAGATATGACAAGCTGCACCAACAATATGGTTCTAACTTCTAAGAGCTTAAGGGCGATATACGATCACACTTGGTGCAGGCAGGCCATCACGGTCAAGTAACATCATACATGGCCAACTTCATTTGGGCTGCTGTAAAGTTTAGAGTTGATAAAATATGTCACAAGTATCATCTGCTAGGCTTTATTTATCTGTAAGATGTCATTAATTTTTATGGCAGCCAAATAGTTAGTTTTGTAACAGATTTAAGGTTAATACCAGTACTAGATTAGCAAAAGAATACCTTGTTCACTGTATTTGCATTTTGCCTTTATTGCTTGCTTCTCAGTTTCTCACTTGCTCATTTTCTAAATATGACGGGTTTTTAAGTTTCTATTTGTAGGTTCAACTTTTAATTTTTATCAACAGTACTTGATGAATTTTCGGAACTTGTCAATGTTAAATTTGGAGTGGAACGTATTTCCCTGTTGTTGTGCATCATACAGCTAAGTTTATAAAACGAATTGAAGATTATTCATCAGTCTTACTTACTCATACAACAACGTTACAACAATTACTAGTATTTCCCTCAAAAAACAGACAGTAGTATTTAAGACACATAAACATTAAACAGACGTGGGACATATCACATAATAATTACACTACTTGGTGTACACACACACACACACAATTGCTTACAATAAAGACCCTGCAACGTTCATTGAATTGCAACAAGACCTGAAAATGACTAGTGATGACGGTCCAGGTGACCGAATTTGGTCGGAATTGGGGTCATCAGTTACCCCAATTTGACCTAAGGACATTTGCGGGCGTCACGGTGGGTGGTCTTGTTAGCGTAACAAGCACAGGCTTCATAGTTGCCGGAGGTGCCAGGTGGCACGCAATTGCAGTCCCTGCAACAACTCCCGCATGCTCTAATGCACAGATTCGGCCTCTTTGTTGCGCTGCACCTTACGCTACACGCAGCTGCGCAATCTACATAATTTAACATTCACAAGGTTAGCTTCGTTTAAGGCGACCAAATCACAAAATTTTCAATGCGTAAAAACAAACTCACCAATTTTAGCACCCGGAACCGGACCCACATTTCCGGCACTTGTTCCAGTGACAGTGTTGCTACCCTGCACCTGCAGCATTCAAACTCGTCTTACACAATTTGTTACCATGCATAATCTTTATTCATCAAGCTAGAAATAAAGTTACTAGAATCTTACCAGTTTGCTAGGATTTGATTGCAAAGCTTGGACAAGATCAAGAACAAGTAGAGAAAACAAGAGACAAACAATCAGAGTTGTTTTACAAGTAGACATTTTTTCCCAGAGGTATAATAAGGTATACTGAATAGTAAGTATATTGTGGTAGAGTGTAGGAAATAGATGATATAAATGGTAGACAGGGTTTAAGGTCTATTTAAAGACTCAGGTGGCGGTAAAACTTACGGTCTTACGGAGTACTAGTATTGCCTACACACTTGTTATACTTTTTGCTTAAAGGTTGTGCTGTCAACTTGTTACATTGGCACATTTCTCATCCCTTCTGAGTTGTCACCTGTCGGACGAGAAATGAGGCCATTTACAAATGGCAAATTCTCGTTAGTGACGGACATTTTTCGTCATAAGCATGTGAAGGGATAACTGTAACCATTTTTATGAGAAAATATAATTATTGTCGGATATATAACATTTTATGGATGATTATATTTTCTTATCAGATGGTAACATTTCTCCTGTCACAAACTTGTGAGCGTCATATGAGATACCAATTGTTTAGAAACATACTCCGTATCATCTAGAAATATAAATATATTACCGGACATATTCTTAACTTAGTGGCTATGATGGAAATATAGCATAGTAAACAAATATTTGGGCATAAACAATTTCGTTGATTTTTATCAATTTCTCTTGAATTAAAGGTTTTACGTTCCGAAATTGGTTAGCTTTGCTAGTAGGTAGCGAGATTTTATTGTAAGATACTTCCTCCGATCCAGACCAATAGTAACACTTACTATAAACGGACGATCCACACCAATGATAACATACCCTAATTGGCCCACAACATTACTATATTATCCTTATACCCATTTGATATTTACACAAAATGTCATTACATGGCCCACCTATCAACCTCACAATTAAACCCACAGTTACATGACCCACCTACTTTTCCCTTTTTACCCCTCATTTTCCCACCTTTTCTAAAATACTCCATTTTCCACCATGTTACCATTGTTGTGGATCGAAGGGAGTATTATATGTGAAGTTGAAAGACACCTGAGTCAACTATGATAGATAATCTGAGCATGACAATGAATGACGACAATATAAAGTAACATAGAGGTCGACTGTCCAAAACCAATCCAACTTTATTTCAATTGTGTAACATGTACGGAGTATACTTACTATATATGTATCACACTTATGTAGTTATGTTCACTAAAATCGCATCGTCTCACTTTGAGGCCTGCCGTTGTTATTATACATAGACTACATCAGTCCGAGCATGGCACGCCATGAGACTATCAATTTGAGTTTGATATTTAAGATCGAATTATGGGATTAATGGCAGTTTTAACATAAAAAGTGGAAAGAAGAAGAAGTGGAGATGATTTAAAATTTCACCACGAGAATACGAGTAAAGCTGGTATTTAGGATCAAATTATGGAGTTAATGCCAACAAATCATATGTTGATGTTAATTTTGTAAATTGTGACGTAGGCCATGTTTTTAGGTCTTTTTTTTAGTCTAAGAAGCGTTGAAATTGGATTGCACGAAGATCATCCGTAGTAAGAAAAAATTCGATTATTAAGGCACAAATACCTACAATTGTCTTCTATTTATTTCCTATGTTACAAACTTAGAATAATGTTACTCTTAATGCTCCGTACATTTTAGTTCATTGATAGTATAGTCAACTATAAACGTATGTCACAAAGTTAATTATCAAATAAGAAGTTGGAGACTTGGAGCAGGGTAAAGTTATCAAAGTTATCAAACTTATTTATAAATGAGTTACAATGCATAACAAAGTTGTTGAATTAGGATTTTGCAGTCATTTTATTTGTATAGTTTGAACTCTTTCATGAAATCATTGAGATAATTTTAATTTAAGCTCGGTTACCAATAATAATACTCTGTATATGGTGTAAATAGTTACATTTATGTATTTACTTCGTATTAGTTAAGTGCATACAGATTTCAGAGTTCACCAAATCCAATGCTCTTTTTAGAGTATAATATAATACGAGTTCGAGTAGTAAATAGTCTATTACGGATTTACGGAGTACTCCCTCTTATTTCTTAAGTTCTTCCACAATTATTTTGAAGGAATATTTAGTGGTAGGGTGATATGTGAATGTAAATGATAGTAAGAAAGAGAGTATTATGTCACAAGTTATTTAATCATAAATGATAGACAAATAATAAAAGTGAAAGAGTTTTGTGAATTTATCGTTTTAAGAAATGCGGGAGATTTTAGAGAATTGGAATAAGTATATTAAAAAAAAGAGTGGGAGTAGAGGAGTACTAATTTGGGAAGTGGATTGATGAAGTGGGCCTCAAAGTCCAGAAATATGCAACTCAAGGTTGTTTGGTACTAACAATTCCAGCTGTGCTCCAGCTCACTCCTTTTTTGACAGCTTGTATTCTTCCTGGAAAGTAACCCCTTCCCTACAATTTCCAAGTCAAAATTGGCAATTTCATAGTATTAAAATTTACCAAATTAATATCTCAGTCCGTCCCATTGAAGAGTACATAATCCATATTCATAAGTAGTAAATTTACCTAATTATAATTTGCATAATCCGTCTCTCAAAAAGAACAACTTATCCTCCCACTTGCATTTTTGATAGGTTTTAAGCTGAAGACGGGTTATGTCCGTATTCATGAGGTTTTCTATTCATAGAGTAGTAACATTAACCTTTCATACAAGTATTAATCAAATGATTGAGGAAGTTACTTACCTAGGTCTCCCTAGCTAATTAAGTGGCGTATCTAAGATTTGTATACAGGGGGTGCGGTTACAAATATGTGATAGCGACAACGGAATTTACACGAAAAATGTTTGACTAATTTTATATTATTTCCTATAGTTACAGAATTAACACAAATACTTGTATAAGGGCGTATTACCCAAGTATATATATCGTCAAACGAGTTATTTGATAACTACTTTAATTCATATGTGGACATGATTTTATTGTAAACGAGTTGTTTGATAGCTAACTTGCATAAAATCGTCTTACACAAAACTAACTGCAATATTAATTATTATTTTCATATTGAAAGCTAGCAAAAAAAAATACAAAGAAACGTTAATATAGGAATCAACCAACAATGAATTTGTTATAACTTATAAGAGACGAGGGAATTTACGAATTGAAAAAGAAAAAACAAACTTGGAAAAATAGAAATAAAAAATAAAGCATAAGTGTTGAGATGAGAGGAAAGGGTCAAACCCCAGACCTCCACACTATCTTCGTGTATATTTTACCACTGTACCACATTCACATATATGCTACATATTGGCTGTCATTACAATTACAATATTCTTGATGAAAGTTTTTAAAACTTAACCATTAAAAAGTTAATTACCTAGCCTTAATTTGAATGGGAGAAAGTATTTAAGACGTGGCTATCTTAATCGTGAATTGTAAGCGATCAAGTTAGATACGTTGTCTTTCGAATTTTGGAGATGCAGAGTGTGTAACCCAAGTTGCATTATTTGTGTTTTTTAAGGACACATTAGCTGGACATGTCCAACTTATTTGACTTCAACAAGTGTATGTCCAATTTATCTAGTCCGTCGTCTATTGCTTCTTTTTCATTTCTTTTTCTTTCCACAAATGAGACACTCAGACAAGACTTATACAATATAATAATTTGGTTGTGTGAGATCAAGTTTAACCTCACACTTAGATACACAGTCTTCTTAATTAAGAAAAAACACTTAAATGCACAGGCATTCCATTATTCAACTAGTCAAGTGGCCAAAAGTTGGTGTGAATTATACCGTGCTGTCAAAACCCAAGTCTAAGTAGTCACGTAGCGCTATTTCAAAAAATTGAATTTGCAATGAATTATCCCTAATACCAATTCATTTAACAATTAATCTCTTTAAAGACAGGGTATATCCATCTTAAATAAAGACGAGTTTGATCCTCTTTCCCAAGGACGCAAGTGGGAAGATAAGTGGACAACTAAATGGATCTCCACTTGCGATCCGACCCGTCTCCATTGAAGACGAATATGCCCCGTCTTCATGTTCATTTGATATATTGAATTATTATTTCAAGTAACAACTTATTACTTTAAAGTTTAGTTTGAGGGTTAGTTACATTTCACATGCCGCGTTCAAGCGTTATGACCACCCTCTAAACATATAAGTTTAAACTAGTTTTATTGCCCGCGAAATTCGCGGAGCGGTTATAACACGTGGATTTTAGTTTCTCATTTTATTGTTATTCATACATTGTTTTATTTATGTTCAAGACATTCTTTTTATATAATGCTCAAAATTTGAATAATTGTTATATCATACTAAAAACAACAGTCCTCGATCATATGGCACAATGTACTTGTTGAGAGGGGGCACTTTATTTTTTACCCACATGGTTTTACATAACTTAAATATAAACTACATATATAGAATGGTATAAAAACATTTGACTTTAATAATTGATCATGAATCTTTATTATTAATATATCAGAAATAAAGTAATAAAGGAAAACTGAAACTTAATTTTATGGTTAAAAAATAAATGTTTATCCCGAAATCTAATTATTTTATATTCATATATACATATTATTGTCCCTTAATTTTTTGCATGCATTGTCGTGAGAGTCCAAGTTGAGCCTCACATTAACACCGTCGTATATACAAAATCTCACCATTTTAAATTAAAAAAATACATCTTACAAAGTATAACGAAGTTAAAAAAAATAGGGCAAGTTAAAAAATATTATCACAACAAAGTGAACTGTTGAAATTGATGTGAGTTTGTGGAGCACATTGATGAATAGAACCGAGCTTGGTCTAGTTTAACTTTATTGTAAGAAATTGATTACATAGCCTATAGTCTTAAGATCCCTTGAGACCAGTATCACCTTCAATTCAAATTGTTCTTCCAAAAGACATTGATTCATGGCTTATATGTCAATGATATCATACCCAATTGATAACTTTTAAATTCATAATTATATTATATATCAGTGTTAAATTGGAATTTGTTTCATCCACAACCCCGTTTGCTCCTTAGTAGCTGTAAAAGCAAAAAGTAGTACATGATATAGTTAGGATCATATGTAATGAGCTCATATGTCATGTGATGAAATATAAGGAACATTATACGAAAGAAATACTATATTGATGTAAAATACGCGTATATATAGATAATTAAAAAACTAATGAAAATAACGATAAAATGGGGCACCAATACAAAGATTATGATGACAAAACATAACTACCAATATTACACAAAAACATTAATAAATTATATATATGTAGTGACTAATTTGATTTTTCTCTTTACCAGTGGCGAATTCAGGATTTACGAAATGGGGGTGACGCCGTGACGGGAAAAATAAATCCATATGTGAGATGAATAAGAGAATAACAAATAACATAGAGAAAAGTATAAAAATTTGTTTATATGCTCATGTGGGATGATACTCGATCCGTTTTGATATTAACACGGATATTTCCGTCGTAAGGACTAGGCGTTTTTCGAGTTTAATGATTATCCTTATATTCAATTAAATTTTTATCAGTAATTACACTACTTAACCGTCTATTTGTCTTTGAAATTTAGAAAACCCTACTAAATATTTTTTATGATTACAATTCCTAATTTTTAAAAGCTGGCGTAAGGGAATCCTAAAGAATTAACACAAATTTATCGTTGATACGGGCACTATACGTTAAAAGATGAGACAGATAGTACCACTCTTACAATATGTAAGTGGGAGTACAAGTGGAGTCAAATGAAGCCCCCCTCATTGAACTCTCACTTACATATTGTAAGAGGGATACTATCTGTTTTCAGTCTGTGATGAATAATGTTTGTCTTCAGTGAGATGAGCCGAAAAATTAATACACGCAAATACACAATACTACACTAGTCTTCACAAATTCTCATTTGTGACGGTCACTATCCGTCACAAGCTTGTGACGGGCCGGATCCCTCTCACAAGCTTGTAAGGGCAAGACTAATTGACTAGTCTTTATGTGAACGAAATACTAAAGAAATAGACAACAAATACCCCCAAAAATGAAGTTACCGGAAGGAAAAGAGACCATTAAATGAGTGGGGTCGGGGTTACTTTAACATTAACATTGTTTGATACGTATGTAAACAACACGCTCTATTTTTCTTTTGTAATTTTACGCGTGTTTGTGCACGCTCTCCTAGTCTCCTACCTCCTTTTTACATGTTACTTTTCTACTCAAACCATGATGTACAAACTTCTTTCAAACCAGGTCCAACAATGGTGTTCAGTCCATTCCAGTAGGAACGGCTTTACAAACGACCAACGCTATAACTATTTTATTTTTTTTTAAATTAATGGGGGTGAGAGTTCACCCCCATCACCCCCTGTAAATCCGCCCGTGCTCTTTACAACTTAATTATATATATGCATAGAGAGGTAGGTGAATGGGTTGAAAAACTTAAAAATGGAATATTACTAATTAATGGACATAAATTACAAGAATTTAAGTGCCATTAAAGAGGAAAGATGGAAAGTCTAAAAATTATAAGAGAGTATACTATGTGATTTAGAGATTGGAAGTATAACAAATAATGTCTTACAAATGAAGGAGCGATTGACACGTGTCGCTTCAATAATTGCTCAATCTAGGCTTTTTATATTATTGTATAGATGATCTCAGTTAACTAACTACGTTACTCTTTGTCAATATATAAGTTTAAATGATCTCGGTTAACTAACTAACTTTGGAATAATTACAATTTCGGAACATAATTAAATTCTGAAACGTGATCTTGAAGAGTTGTAACTCTTCCAAATAACTCCTTGTTTTCCCCGGATTCCTTTCTTTATAAATAGAAGGAATTAGAAAGAATTTTCAATCTTCTGCCTCAAGAACAAATGCACAAACTACAAACCAAACTTCTTAGTTATATCTCTGATTTTAGTGTCGATTTCCGATGGACACCGTCTTATCTCAATAGAAAATTCGGAACAACCCTGACACAGTGATAAGAGTGGAATTGTTCTATTAGGAAAGCGTTAAGTCGATTCAGTGATTGTATTTTATTTTGTCAATTCCTATTTTGTGTACCTGTATTTCATTACATTTTATACATTTTGTTTGCAAAATTTGGAAATTTAATCATATAATGGATCGAAATACATGTAATATACATTATTTTGTTCGATATGAAAAAAAAATACAGAGTTAATAAAGTGAAAACATGCAGATTAGATTAATCAAAGTTGGAGTAGCACCAAAATAATGAAATCCGTACATAATTGTGAGGCTACCAACTTTGTAAAGCTAAAATGGAGTCGGTAGATTATACATGCATGTTTTTGCGTTAAAATGGCCTATAAATAAGGATGATATGATGCTCATTATATTACATCAACTCAACTCACACAATAATACTTCTTCTACTACATACTTATATACTTATTACTCAATTTACTCTTTTTAACCCTTGTACGTAGTCTTTCACGCAAAACAATGTCTACCTCTAACATTCTTATTACTTCTATTTTCCTTTCGTCCCTTTTCTTTCAACTTGTCCAATCTATCCCATATCAATATGTAAGTATTTGCTTTGATTTTATGTTACGGTTGGTCTTGGTTCAGACGAACCATTTTGGTCTGAAATAATAAAACGGAATTTTGTAACCACTTTACAGTTAGATGTAAACACCATTGAAAACAAGTTGATATAAGCTGTGGTAACATTTTGTCAAAAAGTGGCAACATAAACCCGTCTTATTTTTCAGACGAAGATGATCCGTTTGAAATAAGAATTTGCCTTTATCTTATAAGATGTATACCAAGTACTCCTATTTCTTTGTCATTTTAGTCATTTTATAATAGACAAATTTTTATTTAAGACATTTATATCCCTCTTAAGCTTTAAAACGGTCAAATATATTCATTGGGATGTATAAGACAAAAGCAGAATACATTGGTAAGAAGAAAACATATGTCCTACTTACCCATGTAGTATGTTACTCCGTATCTGACCCGTTTAATTAAAGCTTACGATAAATACTTTCGTCTTAAGCAAGACTAGTTGTTTATAATATGAAAACGACACTAATACACTAAATATGAAGTTGCATGTACATACGAGACTAGTTGATTACATGATTAATGAATCCAGCTTTTTCTTTTTAATTTTGATGATGCAGCCAACAATTGGAAGCAACAACTGCACCACCTACATTCCTCCAGCAAGTGGGAAATTTGGTAAGGAAATTTATCAATTTTATGTAATATATGTCTCATATGGTTAATTATAATTTGGATGAACTCGATTGTATACAAATAAGGGTGTCGCACAAGGCTAAGTAATTGTAAACGAATGAATTGGAAAAATGCAGAGTGTGGATTAGCATGTATAGCAAGGTGTTGCAAGTCAAGCAGGCCTAATCGGTGCCAAAGGGCGTGTGGGAGTTGTTGTGGCAGGTGCAATTGCGTACCACCAGGGACCAGTGGTAACTACGACGCCTGTCTTTGTTACGCTACCATGACCACCCGCGACAACAAGCGCAAGTGCCCTTAATTATATTATTTCACAACTTACTTCTAGCAACTATTATTACACATTTCTCTCCTGCGATCTATATAGCCTTTCTTTTACAAATGTAATATCTGTTGTCCGTGTTTTAATTCCACAAATGTACTACTATAAAACTTATGATATCATGGTTTCTACTTGCCTACTTGGTTACGTATGTAGCAAGATAATAAAATGGCAGTTGTTACTACTTTATACTCCGTATATACTACCATCTTCGATCCGTAACAATAATCAAATAAGTTTTCCTCAAAAAGCAAAAAAACAATAGTCAAATAAGAAAGTGCATGAGATTATAATGATTATTTAGATGGTATATGTTTAACTAAGCGGGTAGTTTTCTTTAAGACATACTCCCTCCATTCAAGTCCAAATACAACATTTCTTTTTTTGACACTATTCATGAATGAAGAGAATCTTTACGATTTCTTGTAATATGTAAGATAAAATATGGTCATGTGGGATCTTGTTTGATTCGCCTTTATATGTACAATAAGAATATCAAATTTTTATATTTTTTTATAATGTAAAACTCGAGATATTTAAGTTCCAATTCGTGCATTGGCAAACGTGTAAAAGAGAAATGTTGTGTTTGGAATTGAATAGAGGGAGTAGGTAACTAGGTATACGTCTTAACATTAAAACGAATTAATATTATTTTATATGGCTGTATACTAGGTATCACAGTCAATCCTCCTAACCAATCGTCTCGTGTCTGATACAGTGTCGAACACCGACAATCGTCGGACACGCAACTAAACGTATTGATATCTATAAACGAGAAATGAGATGTCGAAAAACGTAAAGAAATTGATTAGAAGATGGGTTTGAGTGGGAAATGAGAATGAGGTAAAGTCAAATTTTACTTTCAATTATTTAAATTTTAATATAAAAAATCGTTGGATACTTGGGTTTATGTCTTGAATCGGTTTAGTTATCACTTAGAGTAGTATATAATCTCTCTAATCCTAACTCTAGTAGTTATGCATATCATAACTTCTGAATCTGAATCTTAAACTCGGTAAAACTCCTCAACATTAATAAAACTTTCATCCCTTCTGCCATGCGGACGTAGCTAACACGATCTATAGACGTAGCTTACACACCGTTAGTGAACCACGTAAATCTGTGCGTTATTGTTTTTATTGTTTTTTATTTGTCTTTTCTCATTTCTGTTATAACAAATACAATTACAAAAATAATTTTTTTTGTTATTTATAATCATAAAAAATACTCTCTCCTAGTCGGTCATTTCTTCCCTCTTTCCTTATTGGGTAAGTCGGGTTTTCTTCCCTATTTCCCTTTTTGGATGTGGGGTTGTGTGTTTTGTGTGGTCTAAATTCATTTGTAAGTGGGGTAGTGTATTTTGTGTGATCCAAATTTATTTCTCTAATTTTTGTGTAAAAGGAAAAGGGGAAGAAATGAGTGAATAGGAGGGAGTATATTTTATTAAATTTAAATTGAAAGAATGTGCATGGTTATGTATAGTGATACTTCCTCCATTCAACTCCACTCTACCACTTTCTTTTTTATACACTATTCACAAGCGATCATATAATTGCAATTTTCTCTCAATATATAAGTAAAAAATATATTCATGTGTGATCTTGTTTGATTCGTCTTTACGAGTACATTGTTAATATCTAACTTTTATAATTTTTGCAAACAAGTAGCTAACGATATTTACCGTGTAAAACACGTCTCGGCAAATGTGAAAAAAAAATTTGGTAGAGTGGAGTTGAATGGAGGAAGTATTAAAGATGCTCAAAATTTGATGGGAATCTCTCTTTTAGTCAGTACCAACTACTCCGTACTAAATACTACTCGATACACCAACTCTTTTTGTCTGCCAGTTCAAAGTATCTTTCGTGTTTGAGCCCATGAAATGGTGTCACTTAAGCTGAAATTTATGAGATGACGGTGACATGAAACTTGAGATTTATGAGAAATGTGATGGACTCTCACACTCTAATATAGTAACGGTAGAATTTCCAAGGGAGAATATAAATGTGAGAAAAGGGAGAAGTTTCTTATTATAAACTTGCTCAATTAATAACATTACATTAATAGTCTTTTATAGACTCAACCAACGACTAACCTAATGGGATACACTACATGAGTAAGTGGGAGTGACCCACGTAATAAACCCACTAATGCAACTTATATGCCGTTAGCTTACTTGTTAACCAAATGCTATTTATTAGGCTTAGTAACCATTCCAATAACTAAACAATAGGAAACAAACTTTGACTAATTTTGGATCAAATAATCCAACACGCCATTTTAATGGAGATCGCACATGAAAAAGTTTACCATGCATTCATCAGCATTTGTACGATGGGGACATGTGGTGTAAGAGTGTAAGACCATCTCTAACGGTAAATTCTTTCATAAAGTCTCACGTGGACAAGTAATTTGGATGTCGAGCACACAGTTGCACGAAGAGAACGAGTTATTGAATATGTCAGTAAAAATACATTCACGCCTGCCAAAAAAAATCTACAGGTCACGTGTAATTGTTCTTGTCCGACTAATTTGTTGCGTTATAATCATTTTTTTTCTTGACAAGCTGATAAGTTCGATCAAAGTAGCTAAAAAAAGCCTACCTTTAGCAATAAGATTTATAAACAAGTGTGTGAAACTTAAACGGAGTTACTCCATAGTCCGTACATATTATATATAGGGAGTATTTTGTATACCCAAAGTTTTGGGGAGTGTTAATGTCACTCGAAAATCACTAATGTCACTCACTTTTGTGAAACATGTATATACATTACTTTAATCATACACTCACAAAACTGAATGGCACGGGGGATTTCCGAGTTGCATTAACACTCCCTAAACTTTTACGGGTTGAACAGGTCGAATTGGATTCAGGATCAAGTGTATGTAGTAAATGGGTAGGACATAAAGCCCTACGACAAGAAGTACTCATAACCCAACTCTTACTGACCTATACGGCTATATATATATAGTCAGCTACGTAGCATGGGCCGATAAAACTCAGTAGTACGTGGCCTGCCCCAATCCGCATGGACTCTTACTGCATCACACTTCCATCCCAAATCCTGTAACGTGAACAAACAACTTAATTGTTGGGCTTCAAAACTACGTTTCAGCAATAAAAAAATGTACTCTCTTCATTCAACTCTACACTACACAATTTTCTTTTGGACATTATTCACAAGTAAGAAGAATCTTTTAATTTCCGACTAATACATCAGATAAAATTTATTCATGTGGGATCTTGTTTGATTCGTCTTTAAAAGTACATTTAAAATATAAAACTCGTATAATTTTTGCAAATACGTAGCGAACTATATTTACGATGCAAAACGCGCGTTGGCAAACGTGAAAAAGCAAATGTGTAGTATAGAGTAGAATGGAGCGAGTATTATTTCATAATCTTGTCCATCCATAATCAAATAACGAGTTTAAAAGGCCCTCTAAAGATTTGAATATACGCAATGTACCTTTTTGCTGACGTCACTCGCTCCATGCAAAACTGATTGAGACCATCAAATTCAACCACATTTCCTGCATTAAGCCATTAACTACTCCCCCCACACACACAAAATAGTTAGTCATATACGGAGTAGAAAGCAACTGCATTTGCTGTCCCTTTTATATGTCCAATTTAGATTTTTATGGGGCAACAATTATAAGGGCTCCATACTTATCAACAACTTTCTCTTTTTCTGTTTATACTATCTATGGCCTACCTATATATGAGACTCGGGTTGACTATGTTCAATTACTTGAACAACGTCGTTTTAATCTATAAAATAATCTTGATATATTCCTTTGATCTTGTTAAAATAGACAAACTTCTTGCGAGTTGATCTAAATCTAAAAACGCTTAAGTAGTGTCCTTTTAAATAATTTAATGATACCAACTTTTTATTAGCCTCTTAAATTCTAATGAAGCCTCTCCTTAGTCTAAGTCCTTATCCAATTATTCAACCTTATAAATAAGCACTTAGATTTTCAAGTGTGAAGGGAGCATCTAGTCTAGTTTAAACGCATGCACTATATGGTTGGACCTTGAATTTCATGATTCAATAATACTTGCAACTTGCAATTTTCTTCACTTCTCGAATACTGAATACTTGTAGTCATTGACTACCGAGAAGACCAGGAAAAGTCATCAATTATCCTTCATATATTTCAATAATTCAATTACATTATCGATATCTTAATCATTTAACAGATGATTTCTCAAATGACATCAAAGCTCTGAGCTCATATATACAAGTAAGATCATTACATATATCTCATTATATTCGTTAACTAATAATTATACAAATAAATTAAATGGTTTCGTAAAAGTGAATAATCTATCAAGTTAATAATATGCATATTGTTATTAGTTACTCCGTATTTTTAAAATGTTACTCAATAATTCAAGCCTAAGATTAATAATGCATTGCAAGTATTTCCTTAATCCGATCGAGTACATATGCATCAAAAGGGTATTATGTGTGTATATACCGTTATTGTTTGAAGCTAATACAATTAAGAGCCTTATCCCTGAATACGCCACACACTTACTTGTAAGAATTATACTTTTTGCAAAACTTGTCTGTCCGATCTTTGTATTAATCATGGAATATGGACTCCATATTGTTATGAATGAAACTCAGACAAATGATATATTAATAATTATGCGTCATGTAGTATATTTTAAGCAAATAGTGGATGAAGCAATGATGAAGCATACCCCACCTGGAAGTAGCTGGATAAATTTAAATTTGCAGTTCAGACCATTAATCAAGAGTATGGCAACCATTCTAAATAATTTCACTAAAAAAAATCATTCTAAATTCTTTTTTTTGTTGTTGTTTGGATTAATTTTATTTTCTTTTTGGGGTTTCATAAAAAATGTGATGCTATTTTTACATAAATGTATAAACTTCAATTATTTTTGCATAAAATAAAATGGACAAAATATAGAAAAAAGAAATGTCTTCCAATGTTGTACAACTCCGGATTCATACATAGACATGGACCTGTCACAATCCGTACAAATATATACAGAGCGAGTAACAAGTAGGCTAAAACATTCTTAGAATGTATGTACAAATATATCCAAATAACAATTAGGCTAAAACTATCTTAGAGTACGTGCATGCATGCCTAAGGCTCTAAGAGACTACAAACTAACGCAAGTATGATGAACCGATATATGCTTTGTTATTAGTGTTTCAAATACAACTAAAATACAATTTTTGGTATCATTTTGTTTAATAATGTTTGTGCTTGAAAAAAAAAACACATATCATGATTCATTAAAACATACTCCGTATTACTAGATTCTTCAAGTGTACGAATACCTTAAATCATGATTCACTAAGCAAGCTATATAGCTATATATTAAAGTAAGGTATATAATTGTAGTTGTTTTTGTCTTAAGTAGAAAGTGGGGCACATATATAGCATAAAAGGTCAAAAATATGGGTTATATATACAACTTCCTACGTACCAACTGCCAATTAATAACATTGCAACTACCTCCCTATATAACCTATATTCATTTAGCTACGACGTACGTTGATTTCTGGGTTTCAGCTTCATCTATTTATAGTTATGGCTGAAAACATTCTTGTTATTAGGGATAATGAAGATGAATATCTACCTCAAGGAGCTACTATAGCAAGAATTCTACCTATTTCCGCCACTCCCTTGCACAACTCATCGTAATTTTCTCCACATTATTCATTCCCTTTATATATGTCTTTATTTCTTATACACATTCTTATAATTAAGGAGTATCATCATGTTGCAGGAATAATGACCAAGGTGCAGTTGAACAAAGTCGGGTGTCAGCGTCTAATAAATATGCTCATCGACTTGGCATTGAGGAGCTCTTCACGTTGCAGGTTCATCATTACGTTACTCTTGCTCCTATATATATATGTTACGTATTACGAGTTCAAATAACATTTCAATGAATTTACTTGGATAAATCATACGGAGTATATATTCATCCATATATAAAAGTCTGTAAACATCACTCGTCAATAACTATACTAGATAAGATAGTCGATAACATCCGCAAATTTGTCACGATTAATCATATTGTAGGACCGTCTAACCATAAAGTCCACATAATTGTAAAAACATATCACAAGCTATTTGTAAAATGGGTACAAAATAGGAGTATTGAATTATGCCATTAAAATTTGCACTTGTAAATTTAAAAGCACAGTCTTGTTTAGAAATCTAATTTATTGAGTAATGTAACATGTTGCAGGTATGGCGAGCATCAGTGGCAGAGCTAATAGGAACAGCAGTCCTAGTATTCATGATCGACACAATTGTTATATCCTCCTTCGAAACCACTACCAATACACCAAATATAGCCATCGCTTGCTGTGTTGCACTCATCATCACAATTCTCCTCCTCGCTATGGCCCCGATCTCCGGTGGCCACCTCAACCCTGTCATCACCCTCCCAGCCGCCTTTGTGGGACTCATCTCTTTCTCTCGGGCCTTTGTCTACATCTTGGCTCAATGCATTGGTGCTATTTTTGGTGCCTTAGCTCTTGAGGCTGTGGTTAGCAAGTCCATAACAAGTAATTACTCATTGGGTGGGTGTACCCTCAAAGTGGTCGCACCCGGCCCAAATGGCCCAACTACATTTGGGGTTGATATAAGCCAGGGGCTTTGGCTGGAGATCATTTGTACCTTTGTTTTTCTATTGCCGGTGTGGATTGCGTTTGACCATCGCCAGTTACGTGCCTTGGGCCCACTTGTGGTGTGCTCACTTATCGGACTCGTGGTTGGGGTTCTGGTGTTTGTATCGACCACGGTTACGACCAAGAAAGGGTACTCGGGGGCTGGAATGAACCCGGCACGGTGTATTGGGCCGGCGATTGTGAGGGGAGGTCATCTATGGACAGGTCATTGGGTATATTGGGTTGGGCCTTTGATTGCCTGTGTTGCGTTTCATTTGTATACCCTTATTATTCCAAGGGAACACTTCAAAGCAAGGGCAATAAAGACTAAAGAGTAAAGAGTAACTTGCTTGATTGTCCTACTCTAATTAATAAATAAAATGCATCCTTCTAATTAGCAGTCTGTTCTGTAGAGAAGCAACATATGTAGCACCCAGATGATCCTTGCCATTACGGCATTACCTGCAATTCTGTTAGAAGTGCTTTACATAAATGTGTGTCCAAGAATGTCTCCGATAGAAAAAAAACATATATCTAAGCCATTCTCCGGTCCTCACAAATCACAACAAGGTAAATAAGACCAGAAAATTAGACGGTCGCCTACAATATGTAGGACGTAATGTGTAAAGATCACATTGAAACTTGAAAGCATATTGAATAAAACAGGTCACATAAGGTGAAGAAGATCTTACAACCATAAGATTTACATTAGCAGAGTATTACTGACAGCAGATTGAAAGGTTTATATGAGACTATTGTTCCTCGGTAAGAAAAAAACATTACTGGACAAAAAAAAGGAAAAGAGAATAAAACTCCCGCTCTCTCTGATACTCATAAGTTGCTAGACTGCTGACGATTATAACCAACTTGGTAACTGACGGAAAAAAGGCGGTGGAGCCTACGAGAACTTGCGGGTGGTCACGACTTTGTCTCGGAGTTCCCAAGCAGGTTTAACTTCTCTGGCAATATCTTGTTTGATTGAACCCCTGAGTTGCTTCCACAACAGAAACTGCAGTTGCATAAGCCAAAGTTACTCATATAGTCATGTGTACAAAAATTCTGGGCCAAACTAATAATGTTGGTCTAATGTTGGGGGATGAATTTGCGAAGAAAAACAAGTTGTTTTAGTTCTTTCGCTATTTCAGTGAAGTGAGCAAAAACTACACGTTCATTTAAAAGGTAAATGCTATAGCAGATTATAAAAACAGAGAAATCTTTAAGGCGGATGTATTACGCCTAGGAACTTACTTGAGCTGCCCAAATCAGAGGCATCAAGTACTTTCCGCGCTCATTGGGATTAGGTCCCTCGATCAATCTCTCATCTACGAGGATACCCTTGCTTCCGTTTGAAACAACTTCAGTGATGACTTTAACCAAGTTTGGGATCCATGCTACTCCATTAGGAAGAATCTATAATGACAAGGTTAATCATACATACCACTTGAAATATTCATGAAAAGCAGAAACTACCAACAAAAGCTGAAAGAAAAATAGAAACATTACTCATGCCTTATTTGCAACAGGAATGCAAGTACTAACCTTTTCGCCATCATCATTCTTGCTACATCTCCCACTGTTCTCAACCAAAACTACAGGGATGGAGTATGCCTATGAGAAAGATAACAAATTAAATTAAATTGAAATATACAGTTAAATCTTGGCTCAAACAATGAGATTTACTGTCAAATATCATTTAGAATTCTCTAGATTGTGTTTTCTGAACATGGTGACGACCTGAACAATCTACCGTCAGTCAATTTATCGAACCATGGTATTTATTTTAAGGTAAGACTCAAAAGCCACAACCATACAAGTACAAAGGTCTAAGCAACTGTACAAGGGACTCCTGTATTCTGATAGTTCGTTTCATTTAAATGATATCTTGTTTTTCCATTTAGAATAATCTACAAGCCATGATGTTTGATGCTGATAACACTCCCAACTCCCAAGACCCAGATAAGAGAATGCTTTTGATGTGTAGTTTAGAAAACAAGGCCTTAAAGGTTCTAAGAATGTAGACATGATCACTCCAATATACAAATATGGGTGAACCGGTATTTATCGCTGTAGCATGAAAACATATCATCCTTGGACTAAAGTTATTTCAACCCAAATTATATACATGAAGTCGTTATAGATTTCATGATATGTTGTTACTCAAGAATTGGGCATATTATGATTTTAATTTCCAGAAACAGAGGAAAACGGCTATATATGAACACCAGAGTGGGAAGGGATGCATTTAAGAGAGGGTATCATACAAGGGTATCTTGCTTCTTTATACGAGCACCCTGACGAACAACTTTCAACAGAGCCTCAGATCTTTTAGCAACAAACTCTTCGTAGCTTAATCCATCTGGGGGTGAGAGTTGGGCGTGAGAAAGCACAACAGCAGCTCGGCTCCATATTGCTTTGCCAAAACCATCTGTTATAGCTTTGATTATCTGCCTATCCAAGGTATCAACTCGGTAGCAATCAAGTCGGTCCACATACAGTAAAATGTCGATTGTTCTATTTAGTAGAAAGCTGCTCCAACCAGACAAAAGGAAGAAGTTTATCAGAGATTACGGACATTGGCAAAGCAGGTGACAGCAGAAGAATCAAATACTCCCTTGAATAAGTAGACAATCAAATCCATAACAAATTAGCCGACAATCAAAAGCAACATAGGTAGTTCACGTTATTATTTTACTAGCATACAAAGGAGCCAATTATTTTAGGATGGACAAAAGAGGAGATATAAACAATATCAATGGGATAGAGGGAGTATTAAAAATTGTTAGAAGGGCACACATGGACAACCAATACCAATAATCTGGTAAAATACTGTATACGGATGAATTCCAACATCGGAGAGTGTTACCCAATCAAATCTTCTAAGCCCTTCTCCCCAAACAAACAGAAAGTTCATATTCACCCCAAAACCACAAGTCCATATGAACACGTAATCCCAAATAAAGAAGCAGGGAATCCGTGCAGCACTATATGGATTCAAACTGTGCAAAAGAAATTGCAATAATTTTATTGGTCTCCTGAACAAACCTTTTAATCATGTGAAGAGCTCGGTCATTGACATATCCTCCTTCCACGAGACCTGGTGTGTCAATGATGTTCAAGGTAAACCCAGCTCTTGATCGAGAAACCATCACTGGCCTTGGTCCTTCAGACTGCAAATTAAAACACGGAGCATAAAGCCTTTGACTTAAGATGAACGTGGTAGCATTCTATTGTATGATCTTATCTCTAGACTCTAGTCCCTTTAAGCCAATGCATAATTATATTATTTTCTACATATTGATATTCTCGGATAAATAAAGATGCGGTAACTTAATATTCCATGTTCCATCTATCTTCCACTTTAATACTGTTTACCAAAGCAGTGGTCTAATACTCCTCGTTCCAGCTATGTATTAAAATTATAGCACTAAATCATGTTGATTTCCTAAACATTAAATAAGACAAAGACAACATACCTGAAAAGCGCTAACAGCAACCACTCTTTCACCAATAACAGAATTCACTGTTGAAGATTTACCTACACCACCTTTCCCCAGAACAAGAATGGTCAAGGAGTCCACGCTCTACAATGCACAGAACACGCGCAAAAATATCATTAATGCACATTCAACACACAGAAACCATACTACAATAGTTTTCACAGGGACAAAAATCCTCTCGTAGGATAAAAAAACCGCAACCAAGACAAACCTACCTCTTGTTTCAATTTTCCCAAGAGTTCAAACAGCTTGTTCTGCGTAGCAACGGGGAACTGCTGAATTCCAACCCACTCGCGCGCCATTTGTGCAGCCATCTAGATCTCTCACCTGCTCCATTCACCAATAACATTGCTAAATTGAAAATCCATGTCAACCTAACTCAATAATGAGCTATTAAATAGTATAACCATCCCTAAAGTTGTAAAATTGGACCATTTTCAACCAAATTCACCAATGAGCACGCACACTGTCAGTATAAACATTCTTAAAGCTATAAACTTGGACCAATTGCAACCAAATTCATAAACAAAAAGCTAAATGATAGCACAAAACTACCCTAAAGGTGTAAACTTTAAAACCCCCATCAACATAAACAACCCTTTTCAAAGTTAGGGATAAAATGTACAAACCCACATGAAATTCAATAAACCCATATACAAAACATCAATCTAGAGCAAAAGGAAGTTATCTTTACTAGCATACAAATAATTTAATGAAACCCTAAAGACAAATAAGAGGTAAAACAAAGAAGTAGCATAATAAAAAGAGATGAATAAGTGGAAAAAAGAAAGTAACCAAGGTGGTTGTTGGTGTTGAAAGAAAGGAGGAAAAGTAATAAGGGTTGTTGCTAAAACCCTGAGATGTTAAGTTGGTTTGAGAAGAAAGAGAGCCTTATCAACTTCAACCCCTTTGTTTTTGTTTTTGTTTTTGTTTATGTCTTTGCTCTTCCTACCAGATTAACAAGAGAGAGGTGGGGTGTGGGGGCGATATACCCAACCAATTATACGGAATCGCGTCCATGTGGGTTTTTATTTATGTGCTTTTTAAAACAACCTTGAATCACCAATGATTTTACTGTAGTAGATTGTTTCACTAATCACTAATCACTAATCACTAATGGCTTAAATCATGAAAAATAAAACAAGTGTTGTGAGAGGTTTACTATCACGGTCTTATGCAAAAACTACTAATGCGGAATAAGTTGAAATTATGCTTCATATATCCAGATTTAACCTAGTTAAGGTTTGACGAATTTAAAATTTAAGATTTAAATAGCCTGAAAAATATCAAGTATGGATTTAATTCAAATAAACACATATTTTAGAGAGAGCTATTTATGGATGAGACAGTTTGATGAAACAGACGTGCAAACGAGCCCTCTGGATACAGAGTGGGGTTGGTAGTAGTGATGGTCTCACTAGTAGAGTATGTTATTCAAAATCGACTGTCTAGCCCGATTTAATCCCATTAATTCATCTGTCTAATGAGTTGAATATTCATCTATGACAAACCTGTATCCGACCTAATCACACATCCCATTTCACGCGGTTATACTAAGCTCACTTATGAAACTACTAAAATAACTTTTTAGAAGATAAGGGATATTTGGTGAACAATATATTGGTGAATTTTTAGTATATTTAAGACTTTTAGCATGTTTGACCAATCAATATGTCATTTTGAATGTTTTGGTAACAACATACTAGGTCAAAATGTTGTTTTACAAGATGCCGTTTATCCAAGCATATTGGTTAACATCTTCTAAAATAGGAAAATTGACCTTATTTTACAAAGAAAAATAACATTCTGTTAACCTTAATATGTTAACTACCACACACTTAAACTTATTTTGCTTAATAAAATAGGATAGTGATACGGCGACACTCGGTGTTACTGAAACTTGGCGACACCCTCTCACATATTTTTATGTAAGTCCACCATTTTATTGGTCTCTTGCATAGAAACCCACTAAATTAGTGGTCCCCTACAGATACATGAAAGAGGGTGTCGTCGAGATTTAGCGACACCGGATGTTGCTATTTCATTTTTCATTAAAATACAGAATTACTTTTTTCACATACGAACTTTACTCTTTCACATACATTTTTTCATTAACTTTACATAGCATACCGCCATCCGCCATACCCTTCTCCTTAAACCTAAGCAAATTAATTAACCTGTCACACTCTTGTGTCAACCTTTTTTTCACAAATAAAAATCCAATTACTTCAAAAAATTTATAAAGTGGATAAACTCCTACCGAAGTGGTATTGTTTTTTTTTTGACAAGGAAGTATGTTATTCTATCATGTGCTTGTATAGGTTTTAACTGGGACACACGTTAGAAAAGTCGTAGTTTAATTGATCTTAGCTGGAGTTTGTTGGGTATTTGTGTTGGTTGTGTTAGACAGAGAATTTTATCAGAGATTACGGACATTGGCAGAACAGGTTTAAGAAGAACGACTGATAATAAATTTATAAAGTGGATAAACTCCTTTACAAATAAAGAGTAGATCGTTCTCCAAATACAACGTATGGTCTCTTTTAAGACGGTTACTCATCTTAAGTTAGAGCGGTCAAATATCATGCTAGATAAGTTTTTTGCTAATACTTAGTCATATTGTTTTTGTCTTATTTATACAAATGACATAATATTTGACCGACATAAACTTGTGACGATAATGTCCGTCACCAACGAGAATTAGTGATTGTGATAGTAAAATCCAAAAGTACAGAACCCGAGATGAGCAGTAAAAACGTTATGCTATATTGCTATCTATCACCGATTGTGACGCATCGTAGATTCATAGACTCATAGAAGAGACATCCTATTACTCACTGTAGAATCCCATATACCCATTTCATTTCACAAACCTAGTTAGTTAACAACTGATCAATTACTTTCTTCCATGGCCGCTTTTTAATTAAATAAGAAACCCACAAAAAAAATCACAACTTTGAGTTAATAATAATGGGGGAAGGGAGGAAGAACAAGAAAAAGAAGAGAGGTGGTTCTAAGAGAAAGATGACTGTTGAACAAACCTTGGCTTTGAAATCTATTAATGAATGGGTTCATTTATGTGGTGATAGTAATAATAATGAGGAAATAATGGATGATTTTTTACCTGATATTATGAATCAAGCTTGTTTTTCTGATAAAATTGTGTTTGAATTGCATTCTCATTCTATTTGCAGTGATGGGTATTTGTCACCTTCTGCTCTTGTTGAGAGAGCTCATCATAATGGGGTGTGTATCTTCTATCTATTTCTTTTGTATGTTTCGGTTTTAAGTATGCTGCTGAAAGGTTACAACTTTATTGATTTCTGCTGACTCTTCTCTTGTTTGCACATTCATTTTTATGGACTACAATGTGTGTCACTTTTGATGCTGCCGGGTTTCGAGTAGTAAACTACTTCATGACTTTACGAGCTAAACTAACTAACTTCTGTACAATATGGAAATTTGTGATACATATTCAGACCATTTTCTACTTGTTCAGTCGCCAATATGCACTTTTCTGAAGACAGTTAGAGCACTAAAATGGAGCAGTAACTTGCTTGATGTTTAAAATTTGATTTTCATGTATACAAACCTTTGTTATTCATGAGTAAATCTTCTGTCTGAGACGAGCTACCGAAGTTGCTCATTCTTACGGATCAATGTTTCACTCCAAAAGAAAAGCCTGTCTGTCTGGCTAAGTTTTCTTCCAAAATGCGTGTCATCTATTATCTTGAGTTCCTTGATCCTTAGCAGCTTTAAATATACCCTTGTTTCTACGTTCCTGCAGAACAATTGATAAGATATGTGATGTATGTTTATGTGGTGTCTTCAGAACAGGTGAAAGTTCTTGCTCTCACTGATCATGATACAATGGCTGGCATCCCTGAGGCCCTCGTAGCTGCCCGTAAGTTTGGTATCAAGATCATTCCCGGAGTTGAGATCAGTACTCTTTTCTCTGCAAGGCAAGAATTCCAGTTTTTTCTTTAACATAACTAACGGTGTACTTAATATCTACACGTCCCTGTATATGTCAATCTATGAAAAGATTTCCCCTTTCAATACCCAACGAAAAAGGCCACCTGTATGCAAGAAAGAACTTTTGAAGAGCTTCAACTACTGAATGCATATTTGTAGACATACTAGCTGTTTTTATGTGAAATAAAGAAATTTTACTCTTTATTAGTGTAAACAGCCTGCGGGAGCAGCCTCTCTATGTTGACATTTTTAACACAGGGTACCTTGCTCTTTATATGCGTCATCTCATTTGTACTTCTGACTAACAATCTCGGTTTTGACCGATACCGATATCCTTAAAACAACAAAAGTATCCAAGTGCCTCAATGGCTCCCGCAAATTGCGGGGTAGGGGGTCGGATATACGCAGCCTTACCCTTGTGTTAGCAACACAAAGAGGTTGTTTTCGAATGATCCAAGATGAAAATTGCTTCAAGAATTGCATCTAAAAATTGATTCTTCACAATAGAAAGAAGCGTAACCACTTAAGTAAGCCATTGTGCTTTACCGATATCTTATATTTGAAAGTTATAAAAGAGATTATATGGAAGTAGTTAATAGTCAAATGGAAACAACTTCTTTATGATGGAGGTGGTATATTAGCAGACAGCTTATGATGCCAAATTTTAGTGACTTGTACATTGAACTGATGAACAGAGATAATTCAGATGAAGAGCCCGTCCACATCCTCGCATATTATAGCAGTTGTGGACCATCTCACTTCGATGAGTTTGATAAGTTTCTGGCTGACATTAGAGATGGCCGTTATATTCGTGCAAAAAACATGCTCTCAAAATTGCACAAGCTTAAGATGCCGGTTAAGTGGGAGCATGTCACTAGAATTGCAGGCAGTGGAGTGGCCCCTGGGAGACTTCATGTAGCTCGTGCAATGGTTGAAGCAGGTCATGTTGAAGATCTTAAGCAAGCATTTGCTCGGTATCTGTATGATGGCGGGCCTGCTTACTCTAAGTAAGATATCTAATTTCATATTTTGTTCGATGTCATTTTGCGATCAAGTTAACAAGACAAAATTGAGCATCAACGTGTTTTGGTTACAGGGGAAGTGAGCCTTGTGCTGAAGAAGCTGTCCGATTCATAAGTAAAACTGGAGGAGTTTCTGTCTTAGCCCATCCGTGGTCTTTGAAGAATCCTGTACCGATTGTAAGCAGATTAAGTGAGGCAGGTCTCCAGGGAATTGAAGCTTATAGAAGTGATGGGAAACTGGCAGGTATTTCATCTTCAAGCCTTATGGCACTCGACTGGCTGCTCAGACCCAACTACTCCTTGAAGACAGATACCCTTCCCCACACCCAAAATATACTAATTTTACTGAAAACGGGTTCCGAACTTCCTTCCGGCTTGTGGCATTGGGTTGGCATGTGCCGGGGCGGTGGTAGTTTTGGGAAGAGAGAATCTGAGTGGTATATATGAAGCGGACTATGTAATTTGTCTACAGTTGGTCACAAGTTGTGACAGAAAATTTGACCATTTTATGATAAAAAGTAACCATCCACAAATTCTTATCAGATAATAGTTGCTTCTTATCTTAAACCGGTCACTTTTACTCCGTCACAAGGTGGTGGGAGTCACAAATGAGAATTTGTTTTCTATAAATATGTTCAAATTAAGTTGGCCTTGACTCTGAAAGTATGAGGCTTCCTTACCTGATAAATGTTGCCTTTCTTACAGTATACAGTGACCTAGCTGAGACTTACGGTCTCTTAAAGCTCGGAGGATCAGATTACCATGCAAGAGGTGGACCCACAGAGTCACCTCTCGGAAGTGTCAGCATCCCGGTCTTGGCTATCCGTGACTTCCTTAAGCTAGCCCGTCCTATTTGGCGAGATGCCATAAGGGACACTGTGGAACAATATATTAGAGACCCTTCTGATCTCAACCTTCAGCATATCACCAGGTTTGCTTTGGCCTCGACAATAGCAAGTAAAGGCGATTGTGGGAATGACAGAATAAACCGTTATTTGTCGTCATGGCTGACAAGAGAAGAGATGCAGCACGTTGAATTCCAGACCACACTATTGAAGCTTTCTGAGGCTGCAGTCAATTTATAGAAGTAGCTGTGCAACTTTTGACACCTCTTTTTAATATTTTCATCTCAGTTATAGACTATTTTTCAGGTGTAGAAGTATAACATCACTACATCAGTATAAATTGAAGGATTTTGAATTACTTGGGATTTGGGAGCACAACCCAGGTCAATTATTCAACACTCCCTTTACCATATCTGCCGAAGTACTTAAGTAGGAGTACAGTTGAAAAGAAAATACAGCATTCCTTTATTATCTTTGATTACTTTCGTATCTTTAAAGCGTGTCATGATTGAACGAGAAAGACATCAATGAAATGAACGGATACAATTTCATGAAAACGATTAGCCGACCCTGGGTGTATTTTCACAAAGGCAAAACATTTTTCATCGTAACTGAGTCTTAATGAGCTAATTGCTTACATCGACGGAGAGTGCCAAATCGCTTTCCATAGCAAAGAACACGATTGCTTTATAAAAGAAGAAACACAATCAGTAATATGTGATCCATATATGAATGATATTTCCGGGGGTAAAATTAGTTCTCAATGTATTTACATCAAAAGCTACCAAAGAGAACACCTGAATTAATGTCACAAAGGACAAGACAAAATAAGGAAAATCTTTAAACTAATCAGCCATTCTGCTCTCCCTTAATGCCGAGCTCTTCCACAATTAAGCCACCGCGGTAGAGGTTGGAACATGCAAAAAAGTGCAACCGCGCATTCACCAAGTCTCAGAATTGTCAGCCAAGTTTCTTTAGTAGCTTCTTGTTCACAACTTTTCTACCATGAAATACAAAGGAGTCCGTTATGCCTGCAACTGTGAAAGTACCTGCATAAAGGCATAAAGATCAAGGTATAATTAGTCTCTTGACAGAGTCTAATGTTAATTGAATGCTTATTTTGAAAATTAGGCTCTATAAAGCATTTGTCGCTCGGGAACCTTAGGTGCGCCTTTTACATAAAGCACAACTAGCAAACCCTACTATTACACATTTCTCAAGCTTAAACTTGTAGTTATTTTCTTACTCCATATACTTTACCCCGTTATCACAACTCCTACTTCTATAAATGCTGGCCTTCTTTTAAAATCAAGAAAAGGGGTAACGTCACACAACTTTTACTTCTAAAAATTCAATTTTGTTTGTAGAAACAAAGTGAGCGCATAGTGTGCGCCCCCATCACCACGGGCTCTTGTTGCTTCGATATGTCTAAGCCTCTAATAAAACTAAGATATGATGTGAAATTACACGTTTAACAAGAAATTTAATCCATTACCTCAACCAACTCAAAAAACAGCTAACTCGTTGAGTTCTGTATGGGTAGTTTCATGATATGTTTGTTATCATGAGAGTCTCTTACGACAATTTGCGATAAAGAAAGGCATAAATATCACAGTTGAGAGATTTATTCACAATTGAGAGCTTATTTATCAGGTTTTCATAGAATCAAAATTCCTTTTAGCTTTTAGTTGTTCTGTTTTATATTTAGAATGCCCTTCCCTTACATTCAAGGAGGGGTATTCAATATTGATAACACGAGCTTGGTCACAACTAGTATTACGGATTGTGGAAGACATGTAACAGAAATATCATAGGGACATCTTCCGGAAGAGATAAGGTGGTTGGAAAGAGCAGTTTACCTCCAACTATGGCGCAGACATTAGTCATGAAGTGTAAAAATGACATACCCTTCTCCATGAAGGTCACCTAAAAAAATGAAAAAATTAGCAATCTCAATTGAAACGGATTCTAAAGGAGCAACAACAAATTATGACAAAAAAAAAGAAAATAAAAGGCCTTCATAAAAAAGCATCCAAGACGATGAACTAACCTTTACTGGAGAAAGATCGTAAAAGAAGAAAACCCCGGGAACAGCCTGATAATGTCCCGAGTCTAAATTCCTCAAGTGTTCTGTCACAGAGAACTAAACAAAATACATTCACATGATTATTATTCTTATTTAGAAGGGAGTAATCAATTCGCTTTAGATAGACTGATACCTGATTTGATTGGATATTATGTCCTTTCTTATCGGTATATACAGTTGGGACAACCTGAAATATATGGTCAAACTTAATAAAGATCCTTTAATTACAAGGATTTTTGCAAGACCTTTTAAAGACGTTCACGAAATTTCTTAATGAGACAATTTACATGCTGGGCTAGCAGGTTAAATAGGTGGCTAATGCAATTGATAAACGAACCTTGACAAAATACTGGTACATTCCACTAGTTGTGTCTTGCAGCCACTGCACCCTGATTAATAATAGCAGCAACAAAAATGTTAGTCTAAATGAACTTGGCTGACTTGAATTATCATGCATTGACAATTTTGGTTCGGAATCAGAGAACAACGGAAATGTCATGGTTTTTAGTTATAGTTAGAAAAAGGGGCCATAGAAATTAAACCAAGGAGCAATTGTTTTGGACACTTTTCTAAATTTTGTGCCAACCCTCGTTCAGATACAAAACAAGAACGAACAATAGGAAATATTAACACCAGTAAGAAAAAGTTTTTTTTGCTCCTATTAGGAGTACGTCTTGTGAAGTACGGAGTAACACGTTGTTAATCCAATATAAAGCACATTCATAACGAAACATTACCCATCCAAAGGATTCACAACGCCAGGAAAATACTCTCCAAAAGCTAACTTGTTGATCTTGTGACTTATCTGTTATAGAGATAACTGATCTGTCTCAGAGCAAACGAGGGAAAGGCTTTTATACATTAAAAACCCAAAATACGAGTTTAAATGATTCAAGAACATACATTGTAATCATCCTTTTGAACAGCAAGTAGATCAGCAGGTTGGAAATCTGATAAATGAAAGGCCTTTCCAGGTACAAAATGGAAAGTTCCAGCCACTTTGTTAACTTCCAGAAATCCGTTAACATTGCAACCTTCACCTTTTTCCTCATGGATCTTTTGGAAAAAACCTTCTCTCACACACTACTCAAAAGAGATCACAAAAAATAATCAATAATAATCGTGATTCAAGATAAAGTGCTACTCCGTCGTATTACTTAAAACGCTAGTAGGACAAATATTAAGAAGGCCATACCTGATCAATCATATCCAAATTATGTAATGCCCAGCCTTTTTTTCGGTATGCTTCACGAACTTCTTCACATGAGTTGCAACAATGATCATCAGCCTGCCAAGCAACGGCAAATTTGGAAACTTCAAAATAAAATAAAGTTCCAGAATTTTAAAACACAGAGCTTGAAGGTCTTTGAATTTGAGACTTTAGCGGAAGTCAAGGTGCAGAACACCGTAGTTATATGAAAGAAAGACACACGGGGAAAGCTGGTATGCCATATATATTTACTCAAATGTGTAACTTGAAACAAGGTTTATATCAAAGAACCCGGCTTTGAACATGCCCTGTTCCATTGAGAAAGGACGTTGGATTACTAGCTATCCAAAAGCCTTAATAGGACATTTAAAACTAGAAATATGAGTCACCATATGTATTATCAGGATATTATTCAAGGGAAACTACCGTTTCTGCTCCATAACATGAACCGCAGTATGTCTCGTTATGCTCGAGCCTGCCACCATGTTTCTGCAAAGGCTTCTCAATCTAGGAGGAAATTACCTGAATTAATTTAATACTGAAATATATATGCCACAGAGCATAAAATTAAATGCAACACGAAGAAATTGCTAGCAAACAATAACCAGTGAAAAATACAGCTTTTTAGGGGTTGTAAAGGAACAAAATACAATGGCACAATGAGCTATCTCTATCACCAAGATACTAAATAGTCTATACAGTTTTGTCCTATTTAATGTACTATCCTTCAAAATCTGGGGGCTCTAAAATATTTTTGCCAGAATTAAGAAGTTTGCTAGCTACAATCTGCAGAACACTTCAAGATTCAGAAATGAGATGCTGTTTATGTTCAATAATCAAAATTCTACGGCGCAAACCAGTAACTCCATCAATTTTCATTGGCCAAGCCATAAGCATCAAATGATGCATCAAATATGCCTCCCATTATTCCTTTGGAATATTCTACTCCTCTAACTTTCACATAAATTCTTTATCAGCCACTACAACCAACGTTAGTCACACTGCTCAAAGGCTCCCTTCTATGATGAGTTGAGAGGGGTAAATGGATACAACATTTCCTTTGAGACGGTGGAGAGTAACCTGCAATACTTCACCAACTACTATCTACAGATCTGGTAAAAAAAAACTACCACCACGCGTACCCCTGATAAACATCATGAGCTAATCCAAGAAAGCTTGACAATAATGAGTAATGTGACCCACTTGCCATAAAAAATTTCTAGTAACATAAGCAAAGAAGGTTCAGCTGTCATGCATAAGTTATGACCCACTTCATAGAGTATCATTTAGGCAAACTGATTCTCTTTTCAAGTTCAAATAACAGCAGTATTAACAAAGTAAATTAAGCCTAAAGTAAAATATTGGATTATTTATAGTTTTAACAGCGTGTTTACAAGAATTAAGATGTTAATGATTGGGGGATAAAATTTGAAAACTGTGTATACCATAAGAAAATGACAAATAATCGACAGAATGAAAGTTTGTACGTCACTGAACTAATTTTATGATAGTAGGCGGACAAAGGAATTGTATGGTCTTGTATCAAACCTTTGGGGCTCCAATGCTATCCTTCCTTGCTTCAATTTCATTCCCATGGACATCAAGTCTCTTTTTGATAATATCATGTCTCTACAAGTAAGCAAAACATATTATATTCTCAGAAGAAAGGAAATTAGCAGAATGCTTGAACCGTATGTCTCTGTAAGTTACATACTATGTCAAAGTGCTTCTCTCCACTGATATCTTCAGCATCGATGCTGAGAATTGTACAAGGGACTGCAGGAAAAGTAATGTCAAACTGCAATTAACAAGCAAAAAAATGTATCAATAAATGGCAAGTTCTTCAAAAATAATTACAAAATATCCAAGAAGGCAAGTAATGCAGAGTAACCAACAATAGAGCACAGAGAGAAGATGTAAACAAATATTCAATAATACTATGAGGAATACATATCAAACTTCTGGTTATAATAGGCAAGAGAAATACTACTGAAGAATGTAGATGAACACTAAGCAAAGAGAGGACTTTAATGCCCTAAATTAGTAAATTACATGTCAACTACGGGATGGAATAGGCAACAAGGAAACACCTACTAATAAAACTTGGGGTAGCATATTGGATAGCAAACAAACAAAAATCTTACATTGATGCGCAGAGTTCCCCCTCTAGATGTGTCCACAACAAGTGTGGTCTCTTTAATAGTGTGGAGATATGACCCTGCGTGCATAACACCAAGTGGCACAAAATGTAAGTGGTTCAGAAAGAAATTAACACCCATAAATGACAGAATGTTCAGCTAGGCAAGCAGTTATATCAAGCTACAAGTGAATAGATAAATCAGACAGGCATCAAAAACTTTAAACTAGAATTTGAATAGCTTCTGAATATCGTTAATTGCTTCTAACTTACACTACGTTATAAATAGTCTGTCGGAAAAATCCCAAATTTATATAAAAAAGTGGTACTACAGAGTACAGAGAGTATAGATCATAGACCTTGATATATGAGCTAAAGATGATAAAAAAAATAGCAGCTTTTTCACTATGCCCTAATGACAATAAGTTGTCTCCGGACAGAGCTATTTGAATCCTCTTCTCATCTTTTGCATTACTCTGAAGAGAAAGGAACCACCTTTTCTCAAAAATAAATTAATGGATTGCCAATAACAAATGCAACACAAGTGTGCTGAGTGCACATGCAAACCGGATAGCAAACTAAAGCATAAAAGTCTTGATGAAGACGGGCCAACAGCGCATTGAAGTGTGCTTTTAAGTTTTAGGTGTATATAGGAGGCTTAACACACGCTCCAGCGTCATAAATCCTCACCTCATCCTCACTCCTACCAAGGACGTCTAAACCATGTTTTGCTTACATCTGAAGGCAACCAATTTTATGGTTTGCAGCAATGGCTTCTCAATTTGCTTACATAAGGGAAGTTCATAGTGATTCCAACGCTCATACACCAAATACCCGTAGTATTATATCACCACTACGACATCACAACATGAACACATTATAAAGGTTTTGAAGACGGAAGTGATCACATTTCAAAATCAATGTGAGCATATTTCGACGACCAATGTACTGCTTATGGTTTAAATTTCAATGCTCCATGCAAAACCTGACAAGCCTAACCAATAAATTTCAAAATCTCTTGTTTTATCGACCTCAGTTTCCTAGGAAGCAAGGGAAATGCATCGGGCAATTGCGATAGATTTCATCTGATGGCTGTTGATACTACATCACATTCTGAAAGACTACCAAACATTCCTCATTTTATCCCCCCTGGACAATCCTAATGTATATAGGAGCTCATCTTAGACATGGTATACTGTTCTAAAGCTTCAAGTGACTGCAACTCACAACTAAAGCTCACAAGAGGATCAAAGATTCCGCCTTTCCAGGATTACCAACTTGCTAAACCTAAAATACTAACAACCTTCCATCAAACCTGTAAAATACCCAGTTTATAGCTAATTCATGTCGATTTATCAACATTACACCCAAACTAATACTCAATTTTTTTAAACAATACGCAATTATCATAATTTAAGAAAACCAATCAAACAAGAGGTCAAACAATTATACATTTCAAAAAAAGCAAACAACTTTGAATCAAAAATAACATGAAAAGGAAAGTAAGATGATAAAAAAGACATACTGAACTCAGAAAAGAAGAGCAATGACATGATTAAGGAAGCAACAATGGTGATAATACCACCAGAGAAAGTTCGCTTATAAAAATCCTCATTAATCTTAGGGTATGCATCCAAATCTCGAAGTTTTTGATAAATTGTCTCCATATTTCAGTCAACCCACCAAATCAAATCCCTCAAATTTTCTTCACAACTTAATTACTCAGAAATCCCACAAATAATTCGATTAATTTAAGGGTTATTTAGGTGAGGGAGATAGGAAAAATGGGTGTTTGAGGGTGAGGAAAAGTAAAGAAAATAATGGTGGGAATCTTTGAAACGTATAAATATACAGCAAATTGAGGAGAAGAATTAAAAAATCATGGAAAGCTCATATTTTTACCATCTTTATTTAATTGCAATTAACCATTAGTGTATTAATGTTGAACAAAAAAATGAAGATTCTTACAAATGGGGCATTATCAAGGCATTAAGGACACTATAGCCAAGGTACAAAATAAGTACAAATGAGGTACCATTAAGGCATTAACTCATTAAGGAGGTCATGTTCGATAATGTGACCCAATTACATCTTTGGTGAATTGATGTTTCGGGTCTCATTTTACTATCTAACGACAAACTTTCCTAAAAATTAAAATAACGATTAATTTTATCAAACCGAATATTTACCCCGGGGGAATCAATAAGACATGCAATAAGATAATAAATGGGATAGAGGATTCACATTATTGTTATGTAGAGTTGCTCTAGTGCACCAGTCGTAAAGCTCCATAAACATGTCATGCATATCACTTGGCTAATTTAAAGTTAATAAATCAATTTAAGTGACGTGTTTAGGTCTTGACCCATGTATATATATACAAAAGGTGATTTTAAAATTACTCAAACATGTCTCAACTAGTGCTGTAAATGATCTTAGCCGGCTTGTAGAGTTCTCGGAATCAATTCGTGTAAAACTCGTCTCGAAATCGGTCAAAACTTATTATGAATTGATTTGGAGCTGAGTATGGCCTAATCCGAGCCGATTCCGAGCTTTATAGAGCTCAGATTAAAAAATCGTTTAGGCTCATTTTATTATTCAATTTTAGCCTTTTGCATCTAGTTTTGTTCTTATTGAAATATTATTTTAGCATTTATGATTATATTTTTATTATAATTGTTAAACTTTTTGTATTGGGTATTTATTATCTTCAAACATACCTATTTTAAAAGTGAAAAAATAACCAAAAGAATGATTACATTTAGCTCGAGTTGAGCTCGAACCTGTTACGAGCCGATTCAGAGCTTTAAATTTTGAAGCTCGGAGAATTCTGAGCCAATTCTGAGCTCAAGCTTACACTTCTGAGCAGATTTTGAAGCCACCCGAACTCGAGCCGATTCCAAGCTCAAGCTTAAAGTTCTGAGCCGATTCTGAGGCACCCGAACTCGAGCTCCATCAGCTCGGTTACATCCCTCGTCACAACATGTGTGTATAAAAAGTCAACTTTAAATATTCATAAATTTTTACAGTAGCTAAAACGATAGATTTTATTCTATTTTTGAATAAAACAATAATTTTAGTTATATATGGAGTATTTGTGAGTTTCTCAATAAAACAATAGATGTTGAATAATGGATATTATAAAAGTAGACATATTTTTCATGTAAAGTGCAATAAGGAGTAATAATTTTATTATGAAACGAGACTCACATTTAATAAGTAATTCTAGTACTAATCCACTAGATAGGAGCACCACTCCGTACTAGTACAGTACGTCCTTGTCCTTACTCCTTAGACACAAATTCTTGTTTGTGACTAGCAGTATCCGTCACAAGCTTGCGACGGGTACCACTTTTTCTCACAAATGACCCATTTAAGGGAAAAGGGGAAGCACATGGGGTGTGCCTCACATGTTCCCTCTACCCATTTTGTTAGAGGAAAAAACCGTCGCAAGGTCCGACCCGTCACAAGGGAGACTTACTAGTTACTACTCCTTAGAAAGGTAGCAGGAATATAAGTGAAGTGGGCAAATTTGTAAGGGTTGAATGGAGTCCCCAATTCCATACACAGGTAACTTAACTCCATCTTTATTTCCTTCATTTTTTATTTGTTTGCAAATTGCAATGCTGAAAGTTTGAAGCTTTAGTCTTGTGTGAATGTCAATATATATATATATGTAAAAAAGATGAGTAAAAAAGGCAAGAGGAGGAGATTCCAGAGGTGATAGAAGACTACTTGGAACATGCTCTCATCAAATGCATCGCCTTTAACCGCAGAGGCACTCTCCTTGCTGGTATTTTTTTTATCTCATTACTTTATTTCAACTTGTTTCTATTTCTAAATCAAATAAGTTGGCACAATGCACAAATGTTGTGTTAACTACTCCCTTTTTTGTGTTAAACCTTTCAAAAACCCAATAAGAGTTAAACTTTCCCTTAATTCCTTTTCTATGTATATTATACACTAAATTCTTTCAATAATTGTTGGTTACATTTCAAAGATAGAAGCTTTGATCCATTTTCACCGTGTTTGGATACATTTTGTAGTAGGGTAGGGGTACATATATTTGTTAATTACCTAAAAAAGATTGAAGCTTTGTTCAATTTTGACTATGTTTCCGTACATTTTGTAGTAGGGAGGGGGAGGAGGCAGGTGGGATGGATGGATGGGAGGTCAATCAAGGCATAATGTTTTTTCTTCCGAAACTTTTGTATGTTGTAGAAATTTCAGGTCAGTTTCGAGGAAATTAAATCTGTCCATTGTCACCTTCAATTCTTGATAACTGTCAACGCTGTTTGATTTTCTCCCAGCTGGGTGCTCTAATGGAAGTTGTGTCATCTGGGACTTCCAAACAAGAGTGATTGCCAAGGAGCTCAAGGATGAAGATTGTACTGCTGTCATAACTAGTATTGGTTGGTCAAAGTATGGCCATCGCATACTAGTTTCCACGGCCGATAAGAGATTGATCCTTTGGGATGTAGCTACGGGAGAAAAGATAGCCCAAACAACTATAAAGCTCATCTCTTTGCATACTCAACTACATCCCGGCTCGTGTAGTCCTTCTCTATGCTTGGTAAATTTTATATATTCCGCTCCATTCTTAATTGATCTCAACACCGGGAAATCTACTGTCTTGCCTATTTCAGTCTCGGAATGTGTAAAAGATTCTGCTTCTCAAATTCCTTCTTCCTTTAATATTCATGGTGATCTTGTTTATGTGGGTAATCCCAAGGGTGAGATACTCATAATTGATCATCATCGTATTCAATTACGAGCAGTACTTTATTCTGCTAGCGGCACTATGATTAAGAACATTGTCTTTAGTTGGAATGGTATGTACCTTCTCACAAATTCAAGTGATGGAACTATTAGGGTTTATGAAAATAAGCTTCCTTTGAAAAATGGCCTGAAAGCTCTTTGTAAAATGGGTGAGATGTTGACTGATCTTGGAGCCATTGAGAAACTAAAGGCTATAGGAACAAAGAGCTTGGGCTTGTGTTACGAGTTTCACGACCCGGTTGCTAGAAACCATTGGAAGGCTCCTTGCTTCAGTAGAAATGGCGAGTGGATAATTGGTGGGTCCATCGGTGAAGGGCACAAGATACACATCTGGGATCGTGATGGCCGCATTGTGAAAATTCTTAGAGGTCCTCCAAAAGAAGGCTTGGTTAGTGTGGCTTGGCATCCTGTTCACCCTATCATTGTCTCATTATCTATGATTGGCTTGGTATATATATGGGCCAAAGACTATGCCGAGAAATGGAGTGCGTTTTACCCCGATTTTAAAGAGCTTGATTATATTGAAGAGTATGTGGAAAGAGAGGATGAATTTGACATTATGCGCGAAGTTCTGCCTGAAATAAGAAAGGTCAACTGAAAATTCTTGTCTGATTTCAGAATACTGTGTTTTGGGTGTTTTTATGTTAACTGGAACATCTTACAGGTGGAAGAGTCGGGTTTTAACCATGATGAAGAGGTTGACATTATAACAATGGAGAATGAATCAATGCTCAGTGATTCAGAGACGTCTGAGGAAGAACTTTGTTTCTTACAGTCAGTTCCTCGTCCTGATACTCCTGAGCAGCAAGATCGGAATGACTTGAATCAAATTGAAGGTGAATTCTGAAACATGTTGCCTTTTTTACTTGTTTATCAGTTGGAAATGTCGGTACCTCTCCGTGTTGTCTAGCAAATGACGGTGTAATGGATGATCATGTATAACGCAGCGCGCGGAGTCTTACAGGCCATCATACAGAATAAAAAGTCTTACTGTTCTGGTCACATTCTTTGAAAAATACAGATGAGCTGTTTATTAATTAAAATGCTCTCTTGATTTTCTTCCTTGGTCGACAAGATATTCACTGTGATAGACTCTTCCTATACAGGTACTGATGATGGTCACTATTCGGCTGCAGATGTCACAAAACTCATGACCGGAACACGATCGAAAAGGGAAAGAAAGCCGACAGAGAAACTGTTAAAGTTACTGGGAGAGACTGCAGCGAAGACTGCTAGGCGAAGGATCTATCAGTATAAGTCAGCATTTTCAGTGTAATCAGCGACTAGTTTACTAATGTGCATGTGTAATGTACCCACTTTTATGGTATTCATCGACGACCAAAAACCACAGTTGTGGTTTAGAATACACATTGGTGAGCCATAACTTATACTCGTAAGTTATAAATCGCTTACATTATCTATTCACCTTAATTTATTCACCTTTTTATTGTAAGGTAAAAGTGTCTTGGCTACTGTTCAAATGAACAATACTAAACGCTGTGTTTCGATTGGTATTCACTTTGCCTTTTTTTTTGTCTAATTACATGCGGATATGCAGTAACCAAAAACTGGCCGTAGAGATACCACACTGCTGAATGACAGATCCTGAAAAACGCAACCTTCATAGATGAACGGGCTATGTTAGCCGGTAGATGACTCAAGTGCCGTGCTCAGTTTTTTAATATAAGAAAAGAAATGTTTCGTTTAACAACGAAGGGGCGAGATGTCAAACCCATGTGCAAGGGAGGATCTAGTATTGAAGACGGACATGAGTCACGGTAATAAAGCGAAAAAGACAAGGCTCGAGTATTAAAGACGGACATGAGTCATAGTAACAAAGCGAAAAAGACAAGGGAGCCTTCCGGAGTTGTTTCTAACTTTCTATCACCCATTCAAGACATGTCAATGGATTAGGCGAACTCGGTACCCCAAACCATAACTTCACCACATGGTGACAGGGTTCTGCCGAGTGTCGATGTAGTCATGTAGGATTAATAAAATGCCACAGTTAGTGAACATAAATCACGCGTAGAACAAGCCATACTACATTAAACAACATGAATAATGTTAGTATATGAAAATAATTTCAAAGCTTAAGTCACTTGTATAAATCATAAACATCAAAATACATTTAAGAGTAATTAAGGTAAACTCGATGAAGCAAAATCAACAGCAGTTGTATATCATTTAGCATATGAAATTTGATTAGCGACTTAGTCTATATTTTCACCTCGAACTATTCTTGTCCAAATCTTTCGAGTTGGTTTGATAGCCGGTGGCTTCAACTTACCTCCCTCATTCGAAAGGATGAGATAGGTTGGTCCTATTCTAGAGGATCAATCTAGTTTCCTTACCTTATCAAAAAAAATAAAAAAAAAAATAAAAAAAAAATAACACCGAAGCGACCAACTCACTAGGCTACTCAACTAAAACCAAACTATTTTCTTTAATATAATTTTATGTAAAATAGGTTTACAACACATTCTAGAACCAGTATCAAAATTACCAAAATGCCCTTTTATTAAAATAAGTTTTTATTGCATATTTACAAATAACTTTTAGTATATTACATGGAAAATATGTAGTGATAGATACAATTACATTATTCCTTTAGCATTCAATAGTTATCCAAGTCATGTTTGATAAAACTTTTAAGTGTTACGAACTAGCCTGTTAATTCTGTCCACTATTTTTCACTAAAGTTGATTTACATATTTGGTCAAATATAATAAATCGACTGAACATAGTGTAACAAGCTAATATGGAAAGTTTAAAACATTTATACGTAATAACAATATTGCAAATGGCAACTAAAATAGCTAATAAAAGTATTCATGAATCATGACTTAGATCCAAGTTTAATCAACATCAAAAGTGTCATGATGCATGTCGTTCTGTCATATAGGCAATGCCTTCTTGCTTGTCCAATTTAACTCACATAGCTTGTAAAGTTATTTTCTACAAGCTATTTTATAACATACGGTGTACGAAGTATAATACATTCATTGTCAAAGAACACCCAATCGTCTCAAATTCATTACATGAGTTGCGTAATACGCGATATAACTCAAGCCAATATATTTAAAATGTCAAAAGAAATTGTGTAGAGAAGCCTACTACTGTAGTACTACACAACTTCCACTAATATTTGTCGGGTATTGGCTCATAGACAAAATAAAAAAGTGGTAACACTTTTCTATGTAGAGTTGTGAAGAAATCTCGGACTAATGGAGCGATTGTAAGACGGACCAACTTGTTACAAGTAATTATTTTGTGAGATTTGTGATACGGTTTCAGTTCTCTCATGACATTTATTAGTAATAATAGTAGTGATTTTTTCACAACATAACGATTTCAAAGTGAGAACTTATTTTATAATTCTCAAAATCATATTGTTACTCCTCCCGTTATATTCAACTATCTTAACCTTTGTTTCAAAATACTTCGTAATAATATGTGGTCATGCCCTAATCTTTAAAAGTATCTAGCATGATTTAACGGAGCAGTGTCGTACATGAAATAATTAAAAACCGACTAATGTGGAAGAAAATGACTCACGCCAGACTCGCCAGTACAATATGAGGCTAAGGTCCTCCATGTTATAATATAGAATATATTGAATATATATTTAAGAAAATATTATATACTTACATGTATATCGGATTGCTTATTGTTACCCTGCGAAAATTTGAAATTTAGAGTGCAGGGAATAAACAAAATAGAAGGCAAAAAATGGAAATTTGAAATCATGAATTAGACAACATTTAGAAAGCTAACTGTAATCGAGATCCGTTGATTCATATATCTAGAAACCTTTAGTTTTACCCTGCAAAAATAATTTTAAGAACATTGGGTAAGCAGTTAGAATAAAAGATCATAAATCAACAAATTAAAAACTTAAGAATAAGCACTCTAAACTCGGTGTACGGAATCTTCTGTACACCACCAATAAAATTTCAACACATGACAGAATCTATTATTTAATCATGGGAAAAATATGAAAAGATTATTTAGGAAAAATATTACTAAAAATATTTGTTTTGGGATTGTAAACTAATAATTATAGAGTATTTTCCAAAATTAAAAATAATATATACTTTATACTAACATAATCTTATCATATAAAATGTTTTACCCCAATAATAATTACGGTTACATTTAGTATATATATTTTTCTTTGTTAGAAAATTGTGATGTTATTTTTCTGAAATTACTTTTCTCATTAGTTGGCCGATATAATAGCTTTATAAATTGAAATTCATGATGATAAATGGAAGAAGAGCAATTTCTGGTCATGGCTTATTTGGTGGTGGCGGAATAGTTGTGTTGTTGTCGTCGTCATCGTAATATTTAAGGTGGCAAAGGTGGTGAAATTATGGGAATCAACAAGGTAGCTGGGCCCGGAAGGGTGTTGGCGAGCGTGATGGTCCCCGGTACGCCGGTGGGTGATGCATTGCGGAGAGTCGTTGGTGTTAGTATGGGTTTATGGATTATGACAAAAAATACAAGCAATTTGGTGATGACCAAAGTAAATTCTAAATATTTTGATGGAGTATTTGGGAAGATATTAATAAAAATAAATATTCAGATTTTAAATATGATTCTCAAATAGTTAGTATCCATATATAATACTCTCTCCTAGTCACTCATTTCTTCCCCTTTCCCTTTTATACAAAAATTAAGGAAATGAATTTGGTCCACACAAAACATATTACCCCACATACAAATGAATTTAGACCACACAAAACACACAACCCCACATCCAAAAAGGGAAAGAGGGAAGAAAACCTGACTTACCCAATAAGGAAAGAGGGAATAAATGACCGACTAGAAGAGAGTATAATCAATGTAAAAAAAAGATTCTCTCATATATCCCATATTGACACGTTTCATTACGTTAATGGTAGTGTATAGAAGATTCCATACACTAAGTGTAACCGTAGCTTTTTCGGGGTACGATACTACCTAAATCTCGCTGTCAGTAGAGATGAGTAATGGATTTTTGCACGGAAAAGAATCGCCAAAATAAAAAATACAATAAGGGGGTCGGGGTAAGTTTGGTATGTTTTTTAAGATAACTTTAAATATGTGAGAAAAATATTTTCAGAAGATATTGTTCGCTGGGAAGGATGAGAAAAATAGGAAGGAAAGTGTGTAATATGATGATTGGAAACATAAAAGGAGCTTCTCTACACTACAAGAAAACAGCGTTCAGGCGACTGAAATTAGTCGTCAAGGCCCAGTCGAAGGCCTTAGGCGCCAAATAGAATTCGGGCGACTGAAATCAGTCGCCAAATTTGGCGACTGACAAAAGCGTCGCCAAATTGCCAAATGGCGACTGAAATCAGTCGCCCAATAATTGGCGACTGTCTGTAAAAGTAGTCGCCAAATTGGGGACTGATATCGGTCTCCTATTGACAATTTCAGTCGCCAATTTGGCGACCACTCTGGGAATCAGTCGCTAAATTGGCGACTGAAAGCAGTCGCCATACCAGAATTGATTTGTAAAAATAAAGGGGGTTTGGCGACTGAAAACAGTCGCTATAAGAACATTTCAGTCGCCAAAACCATACCATGTACGTACAATAGGAAACAACAACAATTTCACACATTTACAACAACACGATGAGAAACCAACACTCTCATATATAACAAGAAAATCAAATCAAGTTTACAAATCTTGAAAAAGGTTAAGAAATCCAAGTTTAAACATCACAAATAATAAGTTTCTAAACTAAAATCAAAAGCCAAGAAACCCATTTCGGCTTCGGCTTGCAAACCGCCACCTCCATTTCCATCATCATGATCTCGCCGAAAGGGATTCGGACCTTGGTTGCAGTTGTTGAACAAGGTTTCCATGACTTTAAACTTTTCTTTCATTTGCCGAACTTCTTCATCCCTTTCGGCGTTTCTTCTTCTTTCTTCATCTAGTTGGGCTTGGAGTTTACCTACGACTCCCGGCTCATAAGTTTGTCTTGAGCTAGAAGACATCCTTGCCCTTGGAGCTTGGTAGAATACATTCTGCGCCGAGCCAATTCCGTACACATATCCCTTCTTGAAAACCTCAACCAAGTCGAACCAAATCTCATTATCGGGCTTCTCGGGTTGCTTTACTTTCTCGGCCAAAAATGCATCCTACAAAAAATAACATTATGATTAACAATAGCTACAAAATAAGATACTTATAACACGATTTACACTTCTTTATGAACTGAATGAAGTTTTTACGAGCTCAACAGTTTAATGCTTTATTAGTTTATTTGACCCTTGACCATCAACATTTCCTCAAGTTGCAAAGCTCAGGAGAACAGCATTAGAAAGAGAAAGAGCTAGCAAAATGTAAGTGGTAATTCTGGCAAATCAATTATTTCAGTTTATCACCGAGTTTTTTCAATTAACAAGTGCTACATGTCCAGATCAAACGGATACCATGTTACCACTTTGTACCAAAAAAATATCAAATGTCGGAACACTTGTCTAGATAAGACACTGGAGAGGAAGGCATCTCATGATCCATATATGAAGTAAGATGCTTTATAAGAGACTCATGTTTGATGCTATCCCTGACTTCTCTTCATTTTCAGGACATATTTCTTCTTCCCAAATAGCACTGAACCCTGCGAGTCCTGCTGACTCAAGTAATCGTTCAAAGAAATTTGGTCCTTGATGACTGGATAACACATATCTTGAAAATAATTGATTGGCATGCGGCATATTGGATTCCCATAATTTCCCCAGTTGTTCTGCATTGTAAAAAAAAACTTCCTCGTGTTTGTAACAAGTTCGGTAGCCGCACCAGCTCCAACGAGCATGACAACACGTAGCTCGGCACATCCCTTGCTTGATATCAAGTAATCTTGTTCCTTAGGCTCGTACAAAAAATCTTGAGCAATTCTTAAAATGTCCTTAAAACAATAGAAGTAAGCAACGGTGGGTTCATGGTGAATCATCTCCGTCAAAATCAAAGTAGCCCATCCTATATAATCTACTTGCTCGGGTACCCCATACTTGTTTTTTTTAAATCCTCGCCCAATTATCAATACTCGGTATAGGACAACCATATGTGTAAAAAACGTCATTAAGAAACTATAAAATGAAATAATTGACAATAACACTACAACAAACTGACACTTGGGCCACGATTTATGCCACGAAAATTGATAATTCATGGCTTAATTTTGCTTAGCCATGGGAAAAAATTCTTTCAATAATTTAGAAAAATTTTATGCCACGGGAAAAGCTTTTCCGTGACAAAAAGTCATTTGCGCCACGAATTTCGCAACAACCGTGGCTAATAATTTACTTAGCCACGAACTATATCAGACCCGTGGCGAAAGTATATCTAGCCACGCCTTGTTCCGTGGCAAATATTTTTTTTAGCCACGACATACATCTTGTCCGTGGCAATGCATTTGCTTAGTCACGAATTAAGAAACACCGTGGCTAAATCTCTCAAGATTTGAATTAAGATATATTTATGTTAAGTAATACGTAAACCTTGTTATTTTAAAAAAAAAAATACAGATGCTAATGAATTTTAGACAAATATAGATAATACCAATGTACATTTAGATATAATTTTTTTAAAATATTTGATTATTTAATAAAAAGTTGGTATTCTTTTATTTTATCTAATAAGATTGAAAATTTTGTAAAATTATATACAAAAGTTGGTATTCTTTTATTTTATCTCTCTTGCAACTGGTTGAGATAAGCGCCTTATGACTATCATTGACCGCCATGCCATTACTGCTCTGTCCATACACTTCCTTGTTGTCTAGTTACAGTATCTGGGTCACATGAATTACAGCTAGAAAGTCAAAACGTGACGTTAGAATATCAGTAGATCCTTCAATTGTTTGTGAAGAAGGAAATGGTCAGCTGAAGTCATCACTGTTATCTAAATCTCGACCAAAGGTGGAGTCGCAGTTTCTGCAAAAGAATAAACGAGATGAAATTACTCGGTGCTTTTTCCAGACATAATAACAGTTCAAGGTTAGACATAAAAGGAAGAATTTCAAAGAGGATACAATCTTCCTACCTTAACATGTCGTCTACATCCTAAAAATTTCCTAAGTCAGGCCAACCATAAAATATAGCTCGTTGCTGCCCTTAATTTCAAGACCGTTTCCAAGACTGGTAAGATCGCTTTCAGTAAGACTCGAGTTATTCAATTGAGACCCTTTTAGGTTGTTTTTCGTAGAAAGAGTTTCTTTACTAGGAACAGGAACATCAGTACTAAGTCCACTCATGTTGTTTCTCTTTGCATCACCAAAACCTCCATACGATGGAGCCAAAGAAGTCTCTTCCAGCAGTGTGTCGTCGCTGTCTTCTTTCAGATCAACGAAGTATGTTTCCTCCTCCTTCCAATAATGTTGGGTGAAACATTTCAGTTCAGTGTTTGGCCTCTTGAAACAGCCCCCCTCTCAAGTGCATATCGAAACTTCTTGTCCTCTGGATAAGGCACTATATGATCATCACTATCACCTAATTCCCACGCTATACCTTCTAGCTGCAATACAAAAGAAATGAACCGTCTGTTTAAGAAAGCAAAAGATGATCATAACTATCACCAAATTCAGTTTAATGATTGACGGTTTCCCTCTAAATCTCTCCTACATTGGAGGAAATTAAATTTGGCTTGTAGGAGGAAAAAAGATCCCTCTTTTTCCTTCCCTTTCGCTTCCCTTCCCTACGAAGGGTCAAAGTGATTTACTAGCATATTTACAACGCGATTCCATACCTTGCGTTCACCCAAATCCGGCATCACTCAAAGAACACTACCCAAATTTCAGAGCAAGAATTTCAGCAACCAACATGGTATCTAGCCAACACAGCACAACTTAGGTAGACTAAGCCAGATACCGACCCAGCAAATGAAAAACCGTCCTGCAGAAGCAAAATCCTCAGTAACTCAATCCGAAACGATGCTCAATTACTCAAAGCAGCACAACTAAAGGACCACCAAAATAAAAAATCTAGTTTCTATCATTTCTGCTCTTCAATCATTCCGAAAGTCAATTATACTGCACACTTCTCTTCATCATCCATTTACGAAAATCAAACATGTGATGACCTTCATTCGAACAATCAACTATAAGCTTCTCATAATCGAAATTTAGCCATACATTTAAATTTAGCAGTAAGCGGAAAGAACATAGATTTCCTGTGTCCCACGTATTTTGGAAAACGAATACAATCAAATGTAACGAAAAAAGTAGGAAGTATAAGAAAATCACAACCCTAATTGAATTACACAAAGCTCTTCCATATTCTCAATATTTGACTACAATTAAAAGGCTGACTAACCATCATAATCCAAAACAACTAGTCAAATAAACATAATCAATCACTATCACACTAAATTAGATAAAACTGCCTCAAATAATAGGCTGATTAACTATGACGATACATTAACTTAACCTGTAAAATTAAAAACGGTAATTATTATTCACTAGTAGTCTGATTTTACAGGATGTTTGAGAGAAGAGTCGAGAGAATTAAATAGCAAGTGTGGAATGCTTTCAGTACGGTTCACCTTCTATGCTTTCAGGTCTGGTTAGACACTTCTTAAACCTGGACAATGGGCCAGACAGCACGGGCTTGGGCGGGTTGGGTTGGTGGAGGGGATTTCGAGCCCACACTGCAGGTTGGGGTAGGCCGCCAGGCCGGACTAGGTAATTGGTGGCCCTGAACCGGCCTGCTTGGGAAAAATGAGTCTAAAGGGGCGCGTGCCATTGTGGGCTGAGCGGGCTTCGGGTGTGGGTTGAGTCCCAGTCCCGGCCCGACTAAGGTGTGTGGGCTAGGGAGAAGGGATATTGGGCCCGACCCGACTTTTGGGTGCGGGTTAGGCGGGCCAGCACAACGGGCCAGGGGAAATGAGGACTGACGGGGCTGGCCGGACCAGTGTGGGCTGGGCTGACCCGCATCCTTGTCCAGCTCGAGGTATGGTAATCAAAAGAACGATGGAGGGTTAAAGCTGGTATGATAAAAAAAATAATAATGGTATCGTTTTTTGTCGTTTTACTGGTCCATGTGTTACTTTATTTGCCAGTGGAACACGTGTCGGTGTATCAATCGCTGCTTGTTATCTCAGCTTTTTAGGTTGACCAAGAATACGGCCCGGTTTTGGGATGATATGAATGAAATAAATCTAACCGGATCTGGATATGGTAAGTTGGCATTGAAGATTTAATTTAACGCGGTCCAGATTCAATTCGTTGTCATCTAGGACTGGTGTACACATTGTAAAGAGTTGTAAAGGACGAAAGAGTTGGCTTGGATGGGTTATGGGTATATGTTAGCTCGTGAAGAAAAAATTGGACATTGTCTGGTATGTTTTTTGCATTTGGATAGTTCATTATTAAGGTTATGCATTCATCTTCACCTTTTATGACTACGTCCCTATCCTAAGGCCATTCATCACCGGAAAACTGCTTTACTGAACATCACGTAGTTACAAAAGGGAATTAAAGATGATGTATAGTGAGGGTGATATTTATTTTTGGTGTAAACCAAGTTGTGAACCGTTGATAACAATGTAAAATCATCCTTTTGCAGCGGGTGCTCTCATAAAGAGTTACATGGTTGGCCAAAGAGTGATCCACTAGTCCACTCCTATCGGCATAATGAGGGTGATTTTGCTGTAGAGCGGTACACATGCTTACATGAAGTTCCAAGCGAGCATCAAATTGGACCTACTACCTACCACTCAAGTCAAGTGGTCATATAATAAGCTGCTGTAGTGGAAAGAGTCCTGCAAATCTTAAGATGACCATCTCAACAAGGTATGTAATAAAAAAGGATTAGATCATCATCTAATGCCAACTCGTCAAGTAGCATGGGTATGGGTAGCAGTACACCATGCTGTCTATGGAAAAAAGTATTCAGCCATTCAGTCACATGCTTGCTGTAGGGCTGGCAAGTGGAAGGTATGTTTGATCGGTAGTCGGGTTATGGTGGGTCGGATCACTATTAGGCCAGATCGGCATTAACTTCACACATTTTAACTCAAGCTAATGGCTTGTCAGGTAAAATGATGGGGCTGGATAGAGTCTAATATTAGAAATCGGGTGCAAGTATTATGCCAGTTTCATAAATTCATATACTGGTTAGTATTAGATTTAGCTATGATAGCTGTAAAAGTCTACAGTTCCGACCTGTTAGCAGATATCGCCTAAGGTAGCTGTAAAAGTCATCAAGTGATGGTGTAATGATCCAGATTTGAAACCTGATAGCATTAAAATACCCTTGAAGTTCCTTTCACAAAAATATACTCGTAATACTTACGCAAATGCCCCCTAGCCTTATAGCACAGATGATCTCCAGTCTTATAGCACAGATGATGGACGTTCTTTTATCATCATGCAGTACTAAAGAACCACCGAAATCAGAAGTTCGCGTTGATGGTTGAGGTTCAATCAATTAGTTTTGCAAAAATGCATAAAATTCACACTTTCAGGTACAACTTCAAATTTCAGAGTACACAAATCCACAGAAAAGAAATGTTTTTTTTTTTACTTCACTCATCCTCCTACTCTATATCAGTGAAAAGCGCAAATACAGATAAAAAAGTTAAACAAAAGCTTCATCCCCTGATAAAGCAAAAACACCCCAAAGAAAAAAAAAACTGATAAAAACTATCAGATATACATCTAAAAAGAAAACAAGTACCACCAAAATGCTAGTTACCTTCCTCATCTTCCGTCTGCTGAAGTGAATGACTCAGCAAATCCGTATGGACGAGCAACCATGGTAGTTTGAGTGTTGTCTACCACAAAGGTTGATGATGTGGAGTCCACCTGGCTAGATCCTTCGGAATCCTTCCATCTTTTAAGGGCTTGTGGTAGAGACATATCCAGATCGATTCCATAACAGTCGTCAAAGCTTGAGTCGTCTGGTTTCCACTGCTCTACTAGAGAAGACAAGACATTGACTATGTGTCCCATGTCTGGCCTTTGGTATGGCTCCCTCGCGCAGCAGTGGCCTGCCAGCTCAGCAACCGTGCTGACGCTAGCGAGAGTCTCCTCATCGAGATCGATAGTAGGGTCAATGGCCTTGCGGAAAGTGTCTTTGTTGAGGTGCATTCTTTTAAACCATGTGACAAGGTGCATGCTTTCCTCGGGCCGTGTCTCATCTAAGGCTTTCCTTCCTGTTATCAACTCCATGAGTATCACTCCGAAGCTAAAGATATCGACTTTGGTGGTTACTCGCCCTGTCACTGTTGCAATCACGTTTCATGAGAGAACGGTCAAACCAAAGAATCAAAAGCCGTAACAATACAAGCAGACCGGTTAAACAGTTCATTCTGGTAGGGTACAAGTCGGATCATTTCAGATATACTATGCACTTAGGTTGGGTCATTGTATGTCGGGTTGTTATGGGTGTGTTTGGCAATTGGTCAGGTCAAGGCAAGTCATAAGAAAAGAACAGTGGTGCGTACAAAAAACAAATTATTCTGTAACTTGACAGGAGGACAATCAAGCCATGTAAGGGAATATACCTGCGTATTCTGGTGCCAAGTAGCCGAAGGTTCCAGCAATCCTAGTTTCAATGGAGGCCTTGCCATCAGGAGCCAAACGGACAAGACCAAAATCCGCAACCTTTGCCCTCATATCGTCTCCTAGTAGGATATTAGAAGGTTTTAGGTCCCTGTGTATAAAGCTTTGATGGGCCAAAGTATGGAGATACTCAACGCCTCTCGCTACATCCAACGCAATGCTCAGCCTCCTCGTCCATTCCAACGGCTTCAACCCTTCCTCCGCCCAGTTAAAGATATATCGACTCAAGGTTCCTTGAGGCATGTACTCATATACCAGCAGCTTCTCATTCTCATCCAAACAATACCCAAGAAGTGCAACCAAATGTCTATGTCGAACCTTGGTCAAGACAGCAATTTCAGATTTAAACTCATTCAACCCTTTTCCCGTTATTACACCACACTCCATTCGTTTCACAGCAATCTTTGTGCCATCGTGCAATTCTCCTTTGTATACTGTTCCGAACCCACCTCTTCCTAAAATGTTGTCCTCGCTGAAATTGTTCGTCACATTTTTAAGAACTTGGATGGAAATAACCATATTTCCGTTTCCGGCCATTTGGACATCACCGGTTTCACTTCCCTGAAAGGTATGACTCTCGCTAGGAGTGACAACACTGACACTTGAACCAGCAACTGTGATTTTAACACTGTCATTGTCGGATCCAGAATGCTGCGGGTGGATTACCATTGCATTAGGACTCTGTACTCTACTAAACTTGTTTTGCTTCCTTTTGTAAAGACAAAATCCCAAGACACCACAAATAATCAAAATGAGAACAGCACCAATCACACATAGAGCGATAACTGCAGCACTAGAAAGTTCAGATTTCTTGCCGAGGTTGCCACTGTTCCCGTCAGCTGTGGCTTCAGGAGAGGAACCGTCCGGACTATGTGTTATCTGGCTCAACTCCTTACCAATGTTAGGATTACCCTGTGTTTTTATAATCAAGTTTTTATTAAATAGCGGGACTTTGCCATAAAGCTGATTATTTGACACGTCTAGTTCAGTAAGGGACGGAAGAGTTGTGAGCTCCTGAGGAATAGTACCAGTGAGGTTATTATCAGCGAGAATCAGCCTTTGCAATGATTTAAGACTGGCAAAATCAGGAGAAATAGTTCCATTCAGACCCAATCGCTCCAAATTAACTATATTTATGTTGCCGTTGGCGCAAGTGATACCAAGCCAATCAGTGCACGGGTCGTTTCCCTTCCAGTTTTGAGCAAACCTTGCTGGATAGCCCATGGATTTAGCAACTGACAATAGTACATTTACTTGAGGGCTACAATCACCGGGATTTGGCAAGCAGAAACTGTTCGTATTATTAGTCGAATCAACCATGACCGAGCTTTTAAACACAGGCACAGGCCCTTGAAGTAAATTGTTGGTCAAATTCACAACGGTCAACGAGTCCAACTTCATTAGAGACAATGGAACAACCCCAGTTAACAAGTTATCCCTAAGACTTAATACTTGCAGATCATTTAAACCCGAAAAATCCGGTAAAGGACCGGAAAATTCATTATGATGCAACCACACTTCTTTTAAAGAAGTCATATTTTGCAATACATCAATTCTTCCACCAAGTTTACCGTCACTTTTCTGCCCATTAACCCACAATGACTGAATTCCAAACCCAATAAAACTACTTGGCAACTCACCCTCCAAACTATTAAATGCCAAATGCAAGTTAACCAAACCCGGAAACGAATCCGGCCCGAAAATATCAGGTATTTTGCCAATAACATTAGCAGAATTAGCAGAAAAATTCTTCAGTGAAGAAGCATCTTTCAATGATTGAGGGATTTCCCAAGCATCAAGAGGATTATAATCAATATCCACAGATTGAAGTGAAGTTAACCCATCAAAGAAATTACTAGGAATTGAACTAAAATTATTGTTACTTAACATTATAACTTGTAATGAATTCAACCCACTTAAGCTAGGAAGTGGACCTGACAGTTTATTCCACTGAAGTTCTAATCTTTCAAGTGAAGTTAATACAGAAAGATCTGCAGGAAGTGTACCTTGAAGGTTTTGATGACCTATTTGAATCTGGGTCACCCGTTTTTCATCTGAACAGCCCACATGGTTCCAGTTACATGGATCTGGGTCAGCCCACTCAAATGACTCAGGTGGGTTCAAGCTCTTTTTCAATGCTAACATTACAGAAACATCATCTGCATCAACTGTTTGTGCTGCAGAGACTGCATTTTTATCAGTAGAACAGCAAAAACATGACCAAGTTGCTAAAATTAGCAACAAAATGTGCCAAAGATTGTATCTTTTCTTCATTTTATGATAAAGTTGGAAACTTTGAAACAAAACTACGGTGCAAAGTAAAGAAAGATTGTGAAATTAGGATTACAGGCTTTTTATGTGAGGAAAAGCACATAGAAATATCTGGGTTGTCAAAGAACTGGAAAGTAGAGAAAGCCACTAATGTGTAGAATATTTTTGAAGATTGGCAATAATACTATGTCGTGTCTCAATGATTCCCGCAAATTGTTAATGTGTAGAACATTTTTTAAGAATGGCAATAATATTAGGTCGTGTCTCGATGATTCCCGCAAATTTTTAGTTAAAGGGTTCGATATAGAATTATTTTTGAAGTTTAGCTTAACAATTGAGCTTTAGTTAGATGCCAGCTTTTATCAAAGGGATGTATTGGAGTAAGTTTATTGATGATGATAATATTTTAATGGAAGTTTGTGTTGTGTAGTTCACAGAACAGGTAAGGTTGCACATGGCCATGGTCTACCAGCAGTCTTGGGTCCATGAAATTATTGTTTTTTTTTTTTTAAGTTCTGCCTACATCAAATGAACAATTTATATCTGATCCGGATAGGGGTCTCAATCTACCTTAAATTTTAGTAATAATATATAAATATCTGAATTATAATTTTGAAAAGGTGTGGTAAGCTTTTCAATGTCTTCAGTTAATACGGGTCGGGTTGCCTATCATAACAGGGCAAGTGCGTTCCCACTTGCCTCATTGTGAGAGACAACCGACCCGTTTTCATTAAAAACGGAAATGCCTGTCTTCAATGAGACTTGTGGTAAACTTTTAGTTTTGAGTTTTTTTATTCAGCTCAAATTTAAAATGATTTTATAATTAATTTAAAATGAAAAATTGTAATGATTTTTTTTTAATAATTGTTGGTATGAAAATAGAGATAGCTCCATTCAAGGAAATAAAATTTTATTATTATTTATTTTAGGGCCACTTCGAAGCATTCGTGTTCTACATCTGCGAGGTGGGTTGATAATCCTGACTTCTACTTTCCTCCGTCATCCAAAAAGGATGAGCTAAGTTTGTGTTATTTTTTATGACCAACCTAATTTTATTTCCTTATATTTAAAACATTTGTTATAGTATTACGATATGAACTTTAATGTCCGTATAATAAAAATCAAACAAACAAAAATCGAGCATGCGCATTAGCAATTTAGCATACTTAAATTTCATCCAATAAAAACGAGTGACAAGGGCCGAATACTCGAATACAAAGGTGATAGGAAGGAAGGTCTCAGCCTGGTGGTTTAGACATCAACTAACGGGCACAGGATATGCAACAGCCAGCAAATAAAGAGGGTACTGCGGAGGAGTAGCTAACATTTCTTACCTGTCACTCTTTACAATATGCATCAATTTCTTCAGCCTAATTACAGAAGTATTTTCTAAGGGATAACGCTAGGAAAGCTTCATATTAAAGGATGAATAATATTTATGTTATGTTACATTAAGTAGTCTTTACCCAAATGCATGTTTTATACTGTAATTCCTATGATTGGAATCAATTTAGTCTCATAATTTATTCACACATCATTGTTGTCAGAAATACAAATGATAGGATTGAAGTCTGTTTTTACAGTTGGTTTGAACCGAGTACACAATGTTTTTCTGAATTTCAGACTAAACAATCTTTACAACGTTCAAAAGATAGCGCTATGCGACCTTGTGTAGCTTGCGCTTTCACATCTACTTTTAGACGTGTTCAGCGACCTGTTTGTCTCCAACAATGACTCATAATGACCAACCTTTTGGGTTGGTGACAGCCGCTGGCACACATTTCTCATGGTTGGTCTCTGGGTTGGATTAGACTTAGTGCATTCAGCAGCTAGCTTGATAATTACTGCTATTTCATCAGCCATTTCCGGGGAAGGATCTGATATTCGATGGTCTAGGAGATCTTTGTAAGTTTTAGTATGATTTTGAAGCAGAGAGATGAAAGATGACGGGTGAGGATATTTTAAAGAATTCACAGATGAACTTGAGTAAATCGATGTCAAGTTCCCAGGATGGCTTCCCATTATGATTTCTAGTGCTAGAACTCCAAAGCTGTATACATCGCATTTATTGGTGGGATTTATCATGTATGCAAGCTCTGCAAACCATGAAGATCAAAATCGAGGTTAAGACTATGACATTATTAAACATTGCAGTTTCAATACAGCAATATCAATCCTTTGTGTAGCTTTATCTCAAAAGTTCCAGCCTATGAAGAAGTAAAGGGGTCAGATGTACACAATTTCGCCCGACTATACATGTTATACGAAAATGTTACAGCAACTCTTTTTTTTTCCGGTGCGAATGAGGAGTAATGCCCAGTAAATTAACTAGATGCTATTACACGAGGGGAATGGCTAGCCCAAAAATGTCCTCACGAAGAATGGGACGCAAGCCAGATGGAGGGGAGTCTAGAATATTGATAGTCGTACTAGAACTAATTCCTTGGTTCGCTAGCCAATGGCTAGCTTATTCGCTTCCCTATACGACAACAAGTCTTCTTTAAGACGGGCCTTTTCCGTCTGAAATTAAGACGGAGAAAATGTGACTCATTTACGATAAAATGTGCCCATTTTTGATGAAAAGTTACCAGAACAATTTTTTAATAAAATGTAAACGATTTTACCTGTAACTTTAGCTACAACATTTAGCCATTAAATGGTCACTTTTTATTACAAAATGACGACATTTTCTCTGCCTTGATTTCATACGGAAAAGACCCGTCTCAGAATTTGCCACGTTTTGGGTTGTGAGAACAATTATCAATGAAATTTGAGTAAGGAACCAAGAAATTAGTCAATTACCTGGAGCAATATAGCCATATGTTCCAGCGACCTCAGTCAGGTTGGAGGAGTCCAGACTCAGTAGCCGGGCTGTGCCAAAGTCGGAAACCCTCGCCTCAAAATCCTTGTCAAGCAACACATTATTAGAAGAAAGATCTCTATGAATGATAGGAGGAGAACAATCATGGTGCATATAAGAAAGCGCGTAGGCTATTCCTTTGATGACATGCACCCTTTTCTCCCAGTCGAATTCTTTGCACTCTTTATCATCCTTGAGCAATTTTCCCAAGCTACCCTTCTCCATATATTCATAAACCAACAATGAGTGATCAGTCTGATCACCATTAGAGCAAAAACCATAGAGCTTAACAATGTTTCGATGCCTAATCTTTGTTAGCACTTCAATTTCTGTCTCAAAGTTCTTCTGATCTTCAAAACAGGAGTTTAGTACAGATCCGAGCTTTTTAACAGCAACAGCTTGACCTGTGGATAGTACAGCTTTAAAAACCCGCCCATGTCCACCAACACCAATACAATACTCGTCAGCAAATCCGTCTGTAGCTTTTCTTATGTCTCCATACCTTAAGTTTCCATCGAATTTCCTTATACGAAAAAACTCCGGCTCTAGCGCGTCTTCTTTACTCCCAGCTTTGCTTGTGTAGTAGACAAGTGCATAAATGACGCCTATGATTAGGGCAGCCGGAAAAACAGTGGAAATTATTATCAGAGTTGCTGTGTATTTGTGCTTCATTTTTAGTGTCTTCAAGGTTTTAGGGCAACTGATTAGGCCGGGTGTTCTCCCACATAAAGCTTGATTTCCCATGAATGATGTCAAGGAAGCTTTCTGAAACACGCTGTTGTCGGGAAGAGGACCCTCAAGCTTGTTGTAGGAGACGTTAACAAGTTGCAAGCTCTGAAGTTGATCAAACGTAACTGGGATTTCACCCGAAAGATTGTTCTGCGAAAGAACTAGTATCTCCAAGTTAACCAAATTACCAAGTTGTAAGGGAATTTCACCAGACAGCAAGTTTTTACTCAAATCCAGTAAAACCTGCAAGTTCACAAGATTTCCAATTTGCCAAGGAATGTTACCATACAAGTTGTTTCCGCTGAGATTCAACTCGATTATTTTCGGGCAGTTGCCGAGTTCTTCAGGGATTGAGCCAGTCAAACTGTTCAAGCCCAGGTTAAGAGAGGCTAAATCACTCAAATCACCAAGTTCTTTGGGTATGTTCCCGGAAAGCTTGTTACTGCTCAATGAGAGAGAGAACAATGACTTCAAACTACCCAATTCTTTAGGAATGACACCAACTAATCTGTTTGATGACAAATCAAGATACTGCAACTGAACTGCATTTCTTATCTCGGGCGGTATTATACCACTTATGTAATTGTTAGAAATCTTCAGACTAGTCAGGTTTTTGCATTTTCCCCAATTGGGTGAAATCTCCCCTTCAAAACAGTTATAGCTTAAATCAACATAACTCATATCAGGGTATACACCAAAATCTTCTGTTATGTTACCCACAAGTTGGTTTTTTTCAAGTCTCAGTCGGGTTAAGCTTGTGCAGTTTTTCAACGATTTTGGGACACTTCCTGTGAAGAAATTGTCATTTGCACAAACGTCCTGAAGTGTTCCGCCTTGGCAAATATTATCCGGTAATGAGCCCGAAAATGCATTCCGGGACACCAGAAACAAGGCCAGGTTAGTGAGGTTACCAATCGTTTTGGGTAATGGACCAGACAATTGGTTCCCATACACTGATAAAACCTTCAGTTTAACCAAATCACCAATTGAAGATGGTAGTGATCCTGTAAGGTTGTTAAAATTAGCCCAAAACTCGGTTAGAGATGTAACCTTTCCGAGCTTAGAAGGGATTCCGCCTACCAGCCAATTATTCCCGAGCATAAGAGAAGAAAGGTTGGATAAATTGCCAAGAGAAGGCGGTATATGACCTGAAAAAGAGTTGCTGTCGAAGTTCAGGTTCCTAAGGGCAGTCATTGTCCCAAGTTCTACGGGTATCGTCCCAGAGAATTGGTTATAGCCTAAGTGAAGACTAGTGAGCTTAGTGAGATTAGTGATTGAAGAGGGTATGTTCCCATAGAAGTTATTACCATGAAGATCAAGAATAGATAGATTAAGAAAGGCAGAGAAATTGAAGGAATACAAATCACCTGTTAATCCCACATTTGTCAAGTTCAAGCTTGTTACACTTCTATTAACACATCCAACCCCAAGCCAAGAGCATGGTGCAATGATATATTGATTATTCGCAGTTAGACTTGCGCTAGGAAGTGACCAAGAAAAAAGAAATAATTGGTCTTTTGTATGAAGGTTGTCTTTCCATCGAATGAGAGCCTCGGCTTCTTGCAGAGTTGCTCGAGTCGAGTTAGGGTTGAGTAAGAAAACCAGGTTTATGAGAAGTATAAGATGAAGAAGAGAAAATAGAGGTTTGAGTAGCATTGTCACTTTGTTTTTTTTTCCCTCATGCAAGAGAATAAGAGATGGTTGCTTTCTCCATCAGCTGAGCTAAGCCAGAGTTCTTTATATATCAAACTTTGAAGTCAATTGATCTTTTGAAAGATACTGTCTCTTTTGAAAACATCAAGTAAACTGACTTGTTCTTTAAGTTGTGTGGCCTGGCTATAGTCAATGTATATGAAAGGAATGTCACTGCGGATTATGTCCCGAATTTGTGTCTCATCAGTGCTATTTTTCCGAGACATAATACACTCAAGTGAGCATACATAAACCATCTCGATAATAACCAATTTGTTTTTGTAAGCGTTTTATTCAGGCGAAATACGGAAAACTCCAATCCTTAAGGTGGGTTTATAAGGGAAAACAAAAATGGTCCTTTCGTGCCCAAATTTTGTTGTTTTATTGTAAATGGTCCTATTGTACCCGAATTTGGAACAACTGACCCAAATTGAGTTCTAGGTGTACCTAGGAAGTCCACAACGTTGGCAGTATGTTGTCTTGGAAGAATTCTTTATTTTGAAACTTTGACTCAAAATAGAATCAATTGTTGACTAAAATAAATAATGATATGATTATGTGCAATTAATTCAACTCAGCATCCAGGACATAGTCAAATCCAAACACCATACTTTATACTTTCTGATGTCTGGAAATTCTAATTTGCAGCAGTTTCTTTTCTTCATTTACGGTATTCTTGTTTCACAAATTAATATGGACATGTATATGTTTTAAACAAGAAATAGTCAAACAGATACCAAATGACAAAACATGTTGCCTAAAAAATGCCAAAAATTATCCCAACTATCATCAACATGTGGTAGTATTTGGATAAGTTTTTGAGATGTAACGAATATCTCCGTCCTAAGCAAGACCTGTTGTGTTTTTAGAGAACTGTAGCAATAAACATCAACAACAACATAGCAACCGGCCAACTGCGATGATAATGTAAAAGCAAATCGATTGATGCACAACAAAGGCTAAATGAAACAGTAATCTGCAGAATAGACTGCTACAGGAGAAAGATAGACAAGCTCTATACATTTTTTAAAAAATATTTTGATTTTAATCGTGAGTATAAGTCGGTAAAATATAAAATAGTTATAGCAGGAAATGAAACGACTCCAGATGCAGTTACAAACAACCGGCACCTAGAATAGCCCAAATCAAAGGAATGTAACCGAGAAAAACAAGTTAAATAAAATGCCGAGTATGGTTAATAATCCTTAATTCAATTTGGGTGTCAGTTCTTTACATCTAACAATTCTTCCTACGATAATCCACAATTCATTTTGCTTCGCACAGAACAATGAGGATATGAAGTCAGTTTTCTTTGGAGTTACCACTTACTAGAACTTAGGAATAGTTTACTCACTAGAATCTTTATCCATAGCCATCAAAAACTCTCCTTCACACACAAGTTCACCTCCAACATATGCCTTGCTTTCCATTTTCGCAATACCAAAGCGTTTTTGTAACTTGACAAGTGACGTTCGCATCACCAAGGTATCCCCTGCAATAATTGGCTTCCTAAATCTTACTTTGTCGATACCAGCAAAGACGAAATTTTCCCGAGTTCCTCCAGCTTCTGTTTGCAGCATGACCAATCCACCTACTTGTGCCATTGCCTGAATGCAATTGATCATGTCACTGATACTCAGCTAAGTGTCCGTGATGTCTAATCTTTATTACTTTAGTCCGTTCTCATATTCACTAAATTTCTCAAAATATGTCAGAAACTTTTAATTATGTAATGAAATGGTAGCAACTTAAGTATTCTTCTAGTAATATTTCATCCAAAAAATGAGAAATGATGACTTGATGGCTACAACTTTCCATCAAGGTGTGATGAAGCGCTCATAGGGATTTTTGACTCCGTACTCCTATATTTTTGGTAATTCTAACATGTACTTTTGGTCAAAATCATTTAACACGCCCTAAACTCAATGAATAGTTCGAATTTCGAAAAATACCCTATGACCATATCTCGGGTTTTCTAACATTCACTCACTGATCCGTGAATGTTTTCTTTTGGGTGTGAGACGAGTCAGGAGACCAACACAATACTATGGAAGTGGAAAATTAGCTAGGCTAAGACTTTAAGACATCTTTGGCAAAATTGAAGAATTGTCAGCAATCCTTACATGCCGAGTAAACTAATCAACTATTACTATTTCACCATATTCCGACTCCAAAGTCTGAGTGAACATATACCAATATACCATATTGGCATTTTATGATAGCGCAAGTGTAACAATTGATCACATTTATCAAAATGCACCAAAAAGAAGAAGACAAAAGTTGATCTAGCAAACCTCAACCATAAGAACACCAGGCATAATTGGCCTCTGCGGAAAATGTCCTGGAAAGAAATTATCATTAATCGTCACATTCTTAATCGCCACTGCCGTCACTCCAGGGTTATACTCCACCACTCTATCCACCAATAGAAACGGATACCTAGACATCGTAAACACCAAAACCCTCAACAATCAGTAGCGAAACCAGCATTTTTAGTTAGCGGACAATAGCGTATATTAAAATTTTGATTCCTAAATTTTAACTAAAGTTACAAAATTTTCATCGTTCATGGACCACGGCCCCTGCTAGCCTCTTAGTTCCGCTATAACAATCAGTGGCGGAACCAGGATTTTTAGTTAGCGGACAAATAACCTAAATTAGCATGTTGTTTCCCCAAGTTTAACGAAAAGTTTCAATTTTTTCATCCCCTTAGTTCTGCCACGACAATGATCATTTGCAATTTTGTACAATTTCGGCATATCTAAACCCTAATTCAACAAAATTGAGCAATTAAACTAACCGATGAGGTAAAATATCGCGAATTTGATCAATGTCCAACACCGTAGGAAATGCCGCAAATCCTGCATGGTTTGTTGAGCAAAAAAATTAGGAATAAATATCAAATTACGATAAATAATTAAGAAAATAAATTTAATTAAGGAGTACCGACGCTTTTCAATGGGAGTGGAAGCGTCAGAAGAATTGAGACAAACGGAAACGGTGAAGGAAGAAAGATTGTGTGAGGATGAAGAGAAAGAAAGTGAGGTGACATTTATAGGAGAAAGGTTGCGGGAAAGAGACGGGTGAAGAGAGAGAAAGCTTGGAACAATGGTGGTGGGTGAAGAGGAGAGAGAAATAGCTGAGGACGCCATTGTTACTGTTTCGAGTTTGAAGATTGTCTTACAGTTTAATTAGTGTGATGATCACCAATTTAGCGGTTGGGGAGTATCACTTAACATGTTTTATATTTTTCAATTTGTCTTTCATTTTTATTAACTTTATTTAAAACGGGTAAATATAACATATTTATGGTAAATTGTACGGAGTAACTTTTTATTTTTTTAAAGTTAAAAGAACAATTTTCTAAGATCTAACATTTGGTTATTTAAATGATCGCATTTATCACTAAAATGACGACATTTAGCATGATCACAGTGTAGATGAAAAGTGTACGTCTTGAATTAGAATTTACGTTTATTTTTCCTTAAGGATAATGCGGGGGTCCAATGTATTTAGAGACTTAGAGTATGAAGCGAATTAAATGTGAAATTAACCTATGTTTTTACACAAATTTTCATTTGTGACGAACAAAGCGTGTGACGTGAATCATAGGGACAAGTGGGAGAGGGTAGTGAGAGGTCACAAGTTTGTAACCGTCACAAGTAACACATGCTGCTATTTTTAACACCTTCACTTGTTCCATCACAAGAAGACACTCGACATCACTCACTTACTAATTAAAGCGAATATAATATGAACCATATGGTAAAACTCAACACTCCCATTTGACATTAGAGTATGTTATCTTTGTTTGAATGAGAAGGCTACCCTTATTGAACATCAGGTTCAATTAGACCTCTCAAAATTGATTCGAAGTGGAGACCTGACTCACACAAGAACCTAATCTTGACACAAAACCTGAATTAACCCACCCACTATAAGCCGAAAATGACACAAACCCGAAATAACCTAACAACCCAAAACCAGCAACTCCGAAATTGACCCGAGACAAAGCTGATCCAACCCGAATTCGGCTCAGTTCCCAAGGCTAGGTTTAATACCATTGCTAATCAAACCCAACAATTAGTAGTTGAATTATAAGAAATACTTTTTCCATTACAATCAATTATATACATTTGATTAAAATATAACTGACATATATTCAACAAATGTATAGAATTGATCAGTAAATTATAATTAGTATCTTTACTAAAACACATTACATTGTTACAAAACACTTTTCATTAGCTCAGTACAATTTGTAAACGTTGTTCGTCATGATTATTATTATTATCAATTAAAATTATTGATTACTATTTTAGCTTATTAACATGCAATTATCAGTAATAATCAGTAAATTATAACAAAGCCGAAGCTAATCTTTCAACCCCTTTCACCTTGTTTATACTCCGTATATGATTAATCACAAATTCTCATTGAAGAGGGACATATATGTCTTCAATGAAGACGGGTATGTGACCTCTCACAAGGAAGCAAGTGGGAAGGCAAGTGGAGATCCATTTAATTTTCCACTTGCCTCCTTATGAAAGGGGATCCGACCCGTCTTCATTGAAGACGGATATCTAAACCGTCTTCAATGAGACCAACTAATAATTAGAATACCAAAGGGGAGTTTAGGATTGAAGATTCAGGGTAACAAAGACACCATTGAAGAAATTTGAACATATGACTAAATCCCCCACCCCTTGCAGTCGAACACACAATCATGCAGATTGCTCTGTAGTTTTCAAAGATGACACCTGTTTGAGGACTAGATCAAAAACCCTGCGCAAAAATACACATTCGCAAATATGCAATCGCGTTACCATTTGAATAGTGCTGGAGTGTTGCCATTTGTGCATTATGGGTTTTATTCAAAGCAAGAAAATGGGGAACAATCCCAAGGCTAGACATAGAAATAAGTAAATTTGACAATCGCATCCTAGACATAACCACAAAATAGAGGGAAAAATTCACAACATCCTTGAAAGTTATCAGCTACAACCCACTAAAAGCTAATCCCTAGCCCAAAAAACAAATCACTATGAGTAAATCCTCGAGAAATCGGCTACAGACCACAATCTGGTCCAAGTTGTACATACTAAATTTTACAGAAATAATGCATCAACAATTTCACTTCTGCTAGTACAGCTGGCCTATCCCGACCCTACGCAACCCAACCCTGGTCAGCAACAGCTACAAGTTATCAATACCTTATCAGCTGAAGTACTTCAGCAATGCGTGCACATCAAACACAGTAAACAGGTCATCTACTACTTCGCAGCTACAATCACGTGCCATAAGCTATTAAATTCAGCAGATAGAAAAAATCAGAGCAAGTTAAGTGTGCTCAACATCTGCATCAATCACAAACCTAGAAACTTACAGCAGCAGGGTTTTATACACCAACATGATAATAGTTGATCGCCGAACATTAGATTTCAAGAAGACTCAAACAGGGCCAACTTACAGGTGCACATCAATGCAACTGTCTAACCTTCTCCTTATCATTACCTCTATCTCAATTAAATTTTCCCCATTTGACTTGTAATCGTGATCTAGTCAACACTTGTCAATTTTGACCAATAATTTTCTGAAATATATGCAAGGATACAATGTACTATGGAGAATATGTCTCGAAAGAATATGGTAAGGAAATGATGGTCAATAGGCAAAACAACCTATTTTCAAAAAAATCATTCGAAGATGTATTAAGCTTCACGTAGATTTTGAGAAAATAAAAGTCAAAGTTGACCCCATTTCACAACCACATGCAAATGGGAAAGTATAAACGGGAATAGAGTGAATGTCGCTGCTATGATTCTATGAATCTCCGACAGTAGAGACTTTCAAAATCAGCTAGAAAAGCAAGTTGGAGCATAGAAAGATCTTGAAAGACCACAAGCCTCAAGGAAACACTTAATGGCAGTTTATAATTAGCCTCACCCATTTGCATGACTAACTGATGAAAATAACAGGAAGCACTACCAGCAGTATTTCCAGATGACAGGGCAAATATGAGGATACCATCAACGAAACAAACACACCAGCATCACCAACTTTGCATCTCATCAATCTGCCTATCAACCTTCCTCAACTCTTCTCAATCTAAGGTAACAGACCAGACTAACAGAGTCAACGTTCACGGCATAAAACTGAAATGGAAGCATTTTAAGTAATACATGGAACAATGACCACATATAACAGATGGAATTTTAGGACAAACCATAGTCATGCCTCCACAAGAGCACAACGCCAGCAGAAAAACTCAACATCTACTGCAGTCCAAGACAGTACTGAGTAAAATCAACAGACCCACAAATCTTAGTTCGTAACAGCTACTAAGCCCAGTCTAATCATAAATGCTAGCTCAACACTGCAAATGACTGATTCACAAGCGATTCTCAACATAGAAGATCTTGAAGACACCTCCGCCTGCAAGCAAAATGACACAAGGCAGTCAAATAGTGGATCTTACGAAATGACATTTAACATAAACAATAAAGCCGCATATCTTCACCTAATCTGACTTGCGAGGAGAGGGGCTGCGCGAAACACGAGGGGAGACAGAGCGACGAGGAGAAACAGAAGGTGCTTTAGGACTGTCCTTATCTGGAGAACGACTCCTAGAAACAGATGGATTGCGAGGTGAGACTCGGCGGGGAGAAGGACTTCTACGTGAACTCCGACTTCGTCTTGGAGGAGAGGCACTATAACAAGCCAAAACAATCAAAAATAAAAAGATCAGATAATGAAATAAGCTGACTTATAAGACTCAAAGATAAATCTTTCAATTTGATGGAGAAACCTTTTAGGAGATCTGCTTCCATAGCTCCGACCTCTTGAGTAGCCAGGACTGTAGCTGCGACTCCTGCTGCGACGGCGGTAACTTCTGTCTTTTTCCCTGTACCTGTCACGATCGTACCTGTCAACACTTCTACTGCGGCTTCTTCTGTGGTAGTCCCTGTCCCTGTAGTCATCACGTGACCTGATCACAAATTTTGACAACCCATAAATCACGTGCGAACAGTCATATGACGTATAATGGAAGCTAGAACCCTATTAAATACTGATAAACAAACTACAATGGAAAGCTAAAGTATTAAATGAAAGAGGCGCCAGAATAGAACTCAGACAAAAACAAGGGTAATCAACTTGAGATAAGTATTCCCCAAGGGGAATTCCTGAGAGAAAACAAGATACAGATAAGCTTAGTCATGACCATATCTCCTCCACTAGAGAATACGACGGCAACTTATCCTTTTAGTGATATCAGGAATCAGGCTGCCAATAAAGTTCCAGTTATATAAATGATTTAAAAGAGCATACAGAGAGAAAAGAAATTTTGTTCATCAAATAGTCTTCCAGGATTTCCTACATACTCTGAATATTGTAAGGTTAAAATCCTCATGCCGTTGTCTTTACAAAATCTTTAAGAGAGAAAATTAAAAGACGTCCGTAATCTTATACCATAAATTAAAATGTACTTGTTCTGTGCATATGAATGACAACGGTCTAGTTCTTAAAACGAGTCTTATAACGACTGCGAAAATCAATCAACCACCTATACCAACCACAAAATGCATTATGGTTATTTATCCACCAAATGCCTAGTTTAAGGTCACAACCATCCTATAATTTTTCAAGCCATTCAATTCCAACATAATCGTCATAGCCATACGCTTCCCTCCAAAACCCTTTCAAACCAAAAAAAAAAGGTACCATATCTGAAGTCCAACCTAACGCCGAGTAATGCAAAAGCCAATCTAGATACGGCACACAAATCAAAATCAGAATCAACTTAAACATGGCGATGCTAATGATGAGCGAGGGACTTAACGCAGCACGCAAGTGAAAGTAACCAACAATTTACATTGCATGATTAAGGTTGTGGTTTCGGGACAATATTATCCAAGAATAATAGTAATGCTACAGCAGCAATATTTTTAACAGAGTTAGTTTATATGTCATACTGTGGAAAGGATAAATATTAGATAATTTGTGAAGCACCAAAGTGAACAAGGCTGGAATATTAGGTTATCCAAGTTTTTAAAAACAGATTTGCAACGGCCATACACATGCTAGCCAGGCATCAGGGAACCAACAGCTGATAGGAGGAGCAGGCTTGGAACCACGAGATGGCACGTATACAGCTACGTGATAACCATATCATGCACTTTTTAACGAATGGAGGGATAAAATCTTTGATTGATAAAAAAAACTCATCATTTTAATTTAGGGACCAAATAGCACTAGTAAATATCAATATTCATAGAAACAACATAGAATTTGATCAAACTCTAAACTGCACTGATGGTGCATGTGAATTATGAGCATAAATTTAAATTCGCCACAGCTAGTCAAACTAATACTTACCGTGGCCTCGGGCTTCTAACCTTGGCAATAGGCTCCAAGATCCTTCCCTTGTGGCTGAAAACAATGAACAAGGTGACATAAACTAAATTTACGAGTAAAAAAGAAAAGGTCACAATAATACCAACAGTAACAGCAAAAGCAGCAGATGCCACATCAGGCCCACATGACACAAAAATTCTAAACCAATGTATGCCTAATTATCTACTGTATAGGAATTGGCATATAAATTATGTTCCCAAAATCTGCACTGATGCCATCTACAGCATACCAGCGTAGACATTGCATCAGCTTATCTATATAAGAAAAATGCACACAAGCAGCGTACAAAAGAAAAGCTCGTCAACATTCCTATAGTGAAGCAAAATGGTTGTTGAAAACTCGTCAACATTCTTAATATTGTCAACATTGTCAACATTGTCAACATTCTTAATATGGAATATACTTCAATTGATGTAAATTTCAGCTTTGGTACTCGTAAACAATTCCCCATAGTACATAGGTAAACTACCAAAGGACAAGCATGGTTTGACCTCAACCTTACCGATCACATATTCCTTGCAAACACTTTCTAATTTGTACCAGCAAAAGTTAAAACTATTCATGCATCATCGAACATTCATAAATAACACCCCTAAACTTTTACTCTTGTAACAAACTGATAGATAACCAAGCTACTATGTAATGTTCATTAAAACAAGTATAACTCACATTCTCTCAGCATTTGGGCCATATTTCGCAAACTGGACAGCAATTTCTCTACCATCCACCTGCCTCCCTAAAATAACACCAAACAATACAAGTAAATAATACATCCACCAAAAATATAACTACAGTATTGCTAGAATGCTAGCTTGTGAAACACTCACTTCATCTCAACGAATTGTTTACATTTATTCAATACTTTGTCAGACGTATTTCAACCACGTAAACAAATGATTGGTACAGAGCGAGTACTAAATCGAATCAAAGTTACCATACCATCAAGCCTATCAACAGCCTTCTGTGCCTCATCGCCATACTTGTACCGCACAAATGCGAAACCGCGAGACTCACCAGTCCTACAGAATTACACAATTTCACACTTTCAAGTCAACAAATCGTTCCCCTAACCTAATACTCCCTCCGACTCAACTGATTCTTCACTTTTGAATCAATCAAGCCGAAGCGAGTAATCCGCATCAAATTATACTTCACTTTCAGAAAACAAATCATGAAAAAGGACTAAAGATTACAACCTTCGATCTCTAGGAATATGAATGTCGACAACTTTGCCGTATTTGTCGAACAACGGAAATAAATCATCTACAGTTGTCCCTGCTCAATAAAAAATTAATATAAAACTGACGATTAATCGAAAAAGACTGCAATTAAATAAGGTTAAAAAAACAATAAGAAGAGAGAGAAAATTTACGGAAGCTGATGTTGAGGACGAGAAGAGAGTAGGTGTCGGTGATGTCGGGAGGACCAGCTCTTCCGATGTGCGACATCTTTCTTTCGATTTCCGACGATTTCTAGGGTTTGTGACGATGAAGATGAAGATTGGGGAAATTAGGGTTTTTTTAGGGATTTTGTGATTAGAGGCGTATCTGCGTATCTACGGATTATATGTGGAGCTTTTGGTTCGTTTAATTTAAAGCGTTATCAGAACCTTGGCGAGGACATAGTTTCTCGAACCTTTTTCTCGTGCATACCATATTTCGACTTTCGTATCTCATCTTGCGTTCAATGTTTAGGGTTTAGTTGCAAATCGGGCCCTTTTTGCCTGGCACTGCCCGCCCTTCACCTCATGCCATGTCCGAGTCGAGCATACAGTGAGTCAAGGCGTTTTCTTAAGTTTTGGTCTTGTGTTTTTTGCACAATCTAACGTTGCATTATTTGTAGGTAAGAATCAAGAGGGATTTTATGAGATAACTAAAGGATGTGTGCATCACATTTTATATGGTCCAGTCCACGTTGTGGATATACAAACGTTGTTGTAGACTTGTAGTCTCCCCACTAAATTATTGTAATTTTTGGTCCATCTTGAAACGTGTCCACCAGTAGTAATTTTGATCGTTTTGCGGTTGCTTGCTTGCACTAATTTTGGGTATTGTTTTTGGATGACAAGGTTTGAATAAAGACTTTTAAGTTTGAAATAATTATAAGATCAATTTGTACGTTATTTGATTGTAACCGAGTTACAGACGAGTTCGGAAGAACCAAAGATAAAAGCGATAGCTATGGCCTATGGATGTAATTATAATGTCCTTGTACCTCATGGTTGAAGGCGCTGTGAGCTGAATGGATAAATTGGCTATGAATTCCATGTCCAAGTCTATGAGATGCTGATGAGCCCACTACTCGCCCAATGGAGCTTAGCCGATACATACTTTCGCAGGGTAAGTGTATTTGATTCGTGCCCGCTACTCGATTTCTTGAATCATTTCATTTGATGCACTTATAGCTTATAACCTGCATAGGTACGTAATCTCTTAAACTCATTTAATAATATTTTCCAATTAATGCGCCTAAGTTTACACTGTAATTTCCTGTTCTTACTCTTGTGTGATTTACCCTAGTCTAACATATTGTACAGCAAAACGGTTTGAGATCTCGGAGATTGTTTCATACTTTCATGTACATCATACAATACAAGCGACGACAAAAGATCAACGTATCAAAATTTTGGCGAATTTGCTTAGCACTTGACTCAAAAGATATAGCCATACTCCGAATTGCTCCAACTTTTGTGTAATTTACCATAGTCAGTTGTCATAAAATCCAACATAATTTACAGCAAAAGGTTTAAGGTCTCAGACCATTTCACGTACTAGGCAAGATACAAGTCACACAACAAGAGAACAGAGTATCAAAATTTGGGTGTAACCCTTTCATAGAGTAAAATATAGCCATGCTCCGAGTTGCTAGAAAATTCCTGTGCCGATCCAAAGAATGTCTGAACAGCCGATTCGTCAATTATATCGACATTCTCATCATCGAAGAACAACCAGTGGTTATGGCTTTTCACTAGGCTAACATAGTGACCGTGATTTGGACCAGTTCCCACGTGTACAACTACAGCAAATAAGGAGTACTCTGAGTCAGCGTCTTCCATCGTGTTGCTCAACTTGAGCTCCAGAGGGAACACAACTCGATATGAGAGCTTTTTGTACCGACCTAGACTCTCAATGTACTTGAACCTTTTCAGGTGGATCACAAGGATGTGAGGTGGTTTTCTGATCTTCATTCTTTTTTGAGCTTCTTGCAAGCTGTGACGGATAAAGTAGTTGTTTATTTGAAATTCATCAAAGAGGGATACAATTTGAATACGCTTTCTACCCTTCTCTTAGCAAAGATAAAAGGGAGGCAACATGGATGAGGAGGCTATTATATGCATTATTTAGTACGCATGAGTAATATTTTTGACGACTTCAAGCTTTATGTTCTAAAAGTTCTCTTTATTAGTGTAGAGACATGACGGGGTCACAAAATATGAGTCGTGACAAGGTTTGAGTGTTCGACACTTTCCTACATACTCATGTGTCGTGTCTGACGCCCGAGTAACATAAGAGACAGCACTCAAAAAGTTAAGCTAACAAATCGTTTAAAGAGTTGATTGTTTCATTAAAGACATCATGTGGCAATTGAGCAAAGGAGACAAAAACATACCTACAACACTTGTCACAGAAGAATTTATCTTCGGCATTAAGAGTTTCAGTAGAGCTAAAATTCTTGAGGCAGCTAGTAATAGAGCTGTTCTGTTCGATATCAAGACTTAAATCGAAGAAAGTCTCATCCCTGGCTGTTACAGTTTCACACCTCAAGCACTTTGTTTCATTCGTCAGTATACCCTGTGTAAACAAGTCTGTATGTAACCATCAAATGATTTCCAAAAATATAAATAATTTAATTCCATATCAAATCAAATCAATATAAGTTATAAACCACAACTCATCCCGTAAGCAGATTTAAACATAGCACTACAGGGAAGTCCTGAGAAAACTGCTAGCCAACTTTAATTTGAATTAGAATATAACGTTCCTACTCAAAGCAAATGTACGATCACAGCTCACAATAAGATGGTTATTAATTTACAAATAAAGCAATAAAATTAAAACAACTTAAATATATGTGGACCGACCTGAAAGTTTTTATGAACCCATGTAGCAAGGGGCTCCTGAGCAGTAGCACCATTGGTGTCGCCATTTTTTGGTCCATTTGGAACCTTTTCTGAAGATGAACCATCTGTACTATCTTTAGCTGCAGAAGATTCTTTCTCCAGAATGTCAACAAGTTCATTCAACAAAAAATTTAGGAACTCATGAGCATCCTGTTTAGAAGCAGCATAAATTTAGCTCTGTGAAGGGAAATTCGAGAAACTAGTCTCAAAATCATAATAGTACAGGTGCCATTTTCCTGCAACTTGAGGCGCAAATAAAAAATGAGAATTCTAACTTTTAGGGATTGTGTGTGCACTGTTGCCAGCACGGGATACCAACAACCAGAGAGCCTTAACCCCAAATTATTTTGTGTTCGGTTAACATGAATCATTATTTAAAACCGTCACTCGCATGTAAATGGGAAGGAAAAAGAAAAATAGAAAAAAGGGAAAGGAAAACACAATATATAGCCAGCATAGAACATTGAGAAATTCATGACGGCTTTTCAGTAATCAGTTCTTAGAAACACAGAAAAGAAAAAAACACAACATACCTGATGCATGTAACCACGAAACAGTTCATTTTCTTTTCGCACTCGCTGTACAAATCGTTTGGGAGCAATTACACCTGTTTTCTTCTTTTGTATGCTTATCTGCAGATGGATACAGAGGTTAAATAGGAAGTGTCGGACAACGCAGGTTTGATAAGCAGGATTATACATGAATGCTCTCACGCTTAAAGCCAGCTGAAATTGTCAACATCATTTTTCTTAGACTATCAATTAAGCAAAAGAGATTTGTACTTCAAACATAAGATCCACCACAGCTTAATACGTTAAATTGCCATTGAGTAATATTCATCTTACTGTCATCTTCACCAGCTGTATTATATTATGATCAATACTTACCCAGACTTGCACAAATTACTTCCAAATCTCCACAATGAAACCTTTTTCTAAATGCATAAAATATAAGGAATGAGCAAAAGTATAATGTACAACAATAACTATAAAATGCAGTACCTGTGTGAATAAATCTGCCAAACACGTTAGCAAATTTTCTTCCGGATCAGCCGGGTTTTTGTTCTTCTCATAGTATTCCAGCAATCTCTCACGAAACGGCACACAGAAGTAGAGAGCCTAGAACAATTCACAAAATAAATTTAGATAAAGAAATAAAGACAAATACTTGTGCGATCAACAAACAGTACAGTCTTCTTACGAACCAATTTCTTTTCACGACAGCAATACCCTTGTATCTCAAAATTTCCCACTAACAGCATGTAAGCATGAAAGGGAATGACATGTAAGCAAACCGACCCCTTTGTCGCATACTATCAAAAATATCAACAACCTCTCATACATATATCAAATGCAACTAAAAGGCAATAAATTTTCCTTTCCCTACGCACTCAATTTCCAATTTCCACCACAAATACTCTATTAGTGTCTCAAGCTTAAAAAAAAGGCTGCATCTTTCTGTGTTATGTGGTTCATTCAATGATAGCTATAGTAACTACATGCTAAGTTTAAGACGACGATCTTAAGCAAAACCATCTTTTCTTTATTTACACCTGGCGAACAACAATCGTCACTCGGCTCATTTCCTTCCCTTATCTTTACTTCAACATCAATTAGGGATAACAATCTAATAATCTCAAATCAAAAGCTGCAATCTTTTCACTCAAACAATACTCAATCAAGTACATGTAATTAGTTTCGATACCTCATAATCCAATCAAATTGACTAACCTCAGTAGATTAGCTACTAAAACAACACAAATAATCAAAATAATTAGTATAAATCAATCAACTACCACAATATTCAACCGAGTACATATAATTCCTTTCGATACCTCGAAATACAATCAAATTAACTAACTCATCTCAATTAATTACCTATCAATCAACACTAATCATAAAAAGCAATCAATACCCAAATATTATACATAAATCATCAGTCAACTACCACAATATGCAATCAATTACAAAAAACACGTTTCGATAGCTCGAATTACGACTAAATTAATGAAATCAACTGTAAAAAACCTAATTTATGCAACAAATAATAATTAAAGTAATAATAAAAGAAATAACCTGCAAAACGCTGTTACAATAGCAAGTATTGCCGAAATTCTCTAATCCAAAATATCTTTCACCTTCAGGAAAATGATCGCCAAGAGCTTTTTCCAATTTAGACCCTGCTGCACCCATTTTTAGCAAGGTTTTTCGTGGAATTCCTCTTCCTTCTCTCGAATTTTGACTTTTGTTGTTCTTTTCCTTCAATAATCCTCGAATTTTCTCCAATTTTTTGAGATTTAATCTTCTTTGTGTTTCTTCAATTTAGTATGAATGATAAAGCCAAGTAGAGTGGTGTTTTTAGATGATGAAGATGATCAGAATGAATGAAGGAACACGGACACACTTGCTTCCCTATGTGCGAGTCGCTATTTTATCGACCGTGACCCGTGGCTTATCTGGTATACGTGGTGGTTCCGACTTTGTTTAAAGACGGGATTTTTAGCTACCATTCTATTCTATCTGTATTGAATAGTGGACTTGGTTATTTTAAGCTTTCTATTTTATCGATGGTGGCTGATCTAATATACGTGATGGTTCGGACTTTGTTTAAAGACCATTTAATCGTTATTGAAGGGTGGACTATTGGTTCTTTTAAGCTCAATTGTAGACATTTGTCAAATAAATTGGCAAGAAAATTATATTTTATTACCTCATTTTGATCTACTCCGTATGTTTTAGCCAGTTTATATGATACTCGGTTACAAGTATATTCTAGAACTCATTTTAAAGTAGTCAATTATGGATAAACTTAGGTTTTCAAATGTCAACTTGATTAATCACTAAAATAGGCGTTTTTAAATTGAAGAGGTCAATTATCCTAGTGGTAATTTAAGATAGAGGTATCGTGACAATAAGTCAAAGGTTCGCACCACAACTCTCTTATATTGTACTGATCTTGCGACTCATTTGAGAAGAAAAAAAATACGAGTTCTTAACAATCAACATCGATATTACAAGTCTTTTAACTTGTAATATATCGAACTATCTTTACCGGTTACAAAATCCTCTTCAAATTTCGTCTCTTTTTTGGTCCTTGAAATGCTTTTATGAAAGCTAGTGCTGTGGAACCATGCCCAAACAATCATAATGATTAATGGCTTATCAAATGGCCGATGAGCCAAGCAGAAATGTAAGAACAAATCAAACAACTTGAACTAGTCATGGATGTCTAGATGACATCCTATTGCATGTGTCACAAATCTTAACATTCCCAATTTTTGTGTCTTACCTTTTCTATGAACATCAAAAGAGATGCCTTCTAAATGAAATACATTTTCAAAGAATTTCATACGTATTCACTTTCCTATCTAAATTAGAGAGTATTCAACTTTACAACATTATCTGTAAAAAAAAAAAACATTATTTAGATTATTTATGTCGCAATCATGCAAACTACGGTTTAAGCTTATTTAGGAAAGATTATTGTCTTCTACCGAGATCGAAAAATCTATAAATGGAAGTAACAATAGATTTTCTGTGAGCCAGTTGAGTCAAACGGTCACAACAATTTTGTACTGCAATAGTAGATTGTATGAGGTAAAAATGTAAAATGGACAATTTTGTGCAATTTATGAGAGAGTTCCAAATAAAGTTTGCTGAAAATTTCTTGTGCCACATCAGTTGTTTTAGGGCCTTCTTTTAATAATATAATGATGATTTTAACAATTTTCATTGATAAATTGTGATATATAAATCGAGAAATTAAGATTTTCCAGATAATATTATAAAAATAGAAATTTGTGGAATATATTTAGCATCCACCGTTGATGACACCAAATAACTCAAAATCCATGATGAAACCACTAAATCCAAGGGCCAAAAAAGCATAATCACCAGAATACCACCAACCCCAAATTCCCTCACAATTGTCTCCTCTTTCCTTAAACCCTGGTTAAACCTTGCACAACAATCCACCTTAATTACCTAACTAATTCCTCATTTAACCAACCCCTAACCCTTCCTCAAAAATCCCCAATTTACACCCTATTTTCATTTCAAAACCCTAATCTACTAAATCTACTAAATCGCTATGAAATTGCAAGAAAAGCTGAGATTAAGCGCATCGGAAAACCCTAAGACATGGATACTGATCGCCGGCGTCGGAGTTGTCGGAGTCGCCGCCATCGCCGTCGTAACTTCTAGAGAAATCAATCGGCGAAAACAGATTAAGAAGGTTCTAGAAGAAGGTGATTTCGGTGCGTTTGTTGATCGTTTTGTTCTTTTACCATTTCCGCCTCCGCCGCCGCCTGCTGCTCCTCTTCCTCTCCATGGTCTTACTTTCGCCGTCGAGGATATGTTCGTCTTTTCACTTTTTCTTTGATTAAAATACCGCTCACAAAGAATATAATGTTTTTTTGTCTCATTTGATTGATTTTGATGATATTCATTGATGTCAACATTGATCAAGATTAATGTAGGAAGTTGTTAGCTTTGACTTCTTAATAGAAGCGCTTCGGATGATCGTGTTATTAGTTTTGGCAGGTTATAGCTCTTGTATACTGTGAGAAAGTATCGGTCAGAGTAAGTGTTTCGGATTATCGTATTATTAGCATCAGATGGTTATAGCTTTTGTAGAGAATGTATCGGTCAAAGTGCTTCTGATGATCCTATAAGTCGTATTATGAGTTTTGAAAGGTTATAGCTTTTGTATATTGTGAGAAAGGATCGGTCAAAATAAGTGTTTTGTATTATCGTATTATTAGATTGGAAGGTTATAGATTTTGTATATTGTGAGAACTTATTGGTCAAAATAAGTGCTTCTAACGATCGTAATATTAGTTTGAAAGGTTATAGCTTTTGTATATTGTGAGAAAGTATCGGTCAAAATAAGCGCTTCTGATTTTTGTATATTGTTAGTTTTGAAAGATTATAGCTTCTGTATATTGTGAAAAAGTATCGGCTAAAATAAGTGCTTCTGATGATCGTAATATTAGTTTTGAAAGGTTATAGTTTTTGTATATTGTGAGAAAGTATTGGTCAAAATTGATAGTTTTTTACCATTGTGTTGGATGAAGACGATAAATTTCGAATGAATAAGTTGATTGAGGGTTTGATCGAATGCAGATTCGAGATAAAGGGAAGAGTGACAGGGTTTGGAAGTAAAGTTTGGAAGAAGACGCATGAAGAAGGAGGGACGACTGCGGTGGTGATAACTACCTTGTTGAGGAAGGGTTCTACTTGCGTAGGCTCCACTGTTTTGGACCAGTTTTCCTTTGGGTATACGCTTTTCCCCTTATCTTTTGCTCCCTATTGTGTTTTTGAATAGCTAGTACAATATCTTATATGAGGCAGTTTTAAGCTCAAGATGATATTTTTCTATTATGTGGTTCGTTTAATGACAACGATTATGACTACTTCCTCCGTCCTATTCATTTGTTTACCTTTTTTGCTATTCTGATGGGTATGTTAATCAAAGGTAAAGAAGTGATTGCGACTGAGAGAGTATGTTGTAAGCTTGAAATGGTCTGAAGATAGACCAGCTCAAGCTCAACTCAGACTTAGAGATTTTACGTGCGGGCTCATGTTGTATTTTGGTTATATAGTTATGGATACTTTTTTTAGAAGCTTGGAAAGGTTACATGGACTCATGAGGGGGGGAGGGGGGATAGAGTTCCAGGCTTGCAAATCTTTTATGATACTGTCTCAGACCATCAAAGTATTAAGTTTAGAGGTGAGTAGGTGACTGCTAATTGCCTTTTCAGCCTTGAATGATTGATATCAGTTGACTCCTGAAATGGTATATTGAGTTTATAGGTGACTGCTAATTGCCTTTTCAGCCTTGAATGATTGATATCAGTTGATTCTTGAAATGGTATATGAGACATTATTCATCTATAGCTCCTATGTGGGTTTCCAATCAATGAATTGACTTTAAAGAGCTACTATCATACTGTTGGGTGGCAATGTGAGGGAGGTCTGTTTTCAATTTGTAATAGAGCCATTTTTAATTGTGTATGTGGCCGAAAAAGTAAAATGAAATTAAGTTGGTATTCATATATGTCATAGCCAAAGGCCTGAATCACGTCGTATATGGAGAAAGTTGTACCGCATAAATGACCTAGCGAATTTGCGTTCATAGACTTTGAGTTCTATCACAATTCACATTAAAAATGGATTTCATTATTTGTCAGTGGACGTTTGGACTATGAGTCACAGCCTCTCGAGTCCTGACTAGTTAGAGGTAAGGATGAGGCTCTTGCTTTAGAACTGAATTTACCGAAGCCTCTCCATGTTTTTAGGACTAATATGTTTACTTGTTTTACTGTATTTTTCTTCTCTGTTTGCTTAGTTTTTCTTCTCTGTTTACTTAGTGCGAACTCTCTTTAGTTTTGGGGTGCTATTTTAAATCATGGAAAAGCATGTTGAGGTGAAGCAGTGCTGTCTTTTAGGATCACTGGAGAAAATGCGCATTATGGAACTCCTATCAATCCGCTGACACCACAATATATTCCTGGGGGGTCTTCCAGTGGCTCAGCTGTTGCAGTTGCTGCTCAGCTTGCTGAATTTGCACTTGGTATGGGATTATTTCTGAGGCTTCTATATTTTGTGAAGTGATCGTAGTAAAAGTAACCCTTTACCCATCGATTTTTCTACGACGATTGAAACTATAAAGAACGTGTGCATGCTCGGAAAGCAATTTTTGGGAGGGTGGTTGCCTGCTCGTTGAGTTTGCTAATGCACATTCATTCTGTATTTGTTTGTTCCTTTGACGTGGTTCTGTTCCCGTGCAGTTTGATTGTTAGCACATATAGTTGTGGTGCATGCTCATTAATGATCTAATCCACTTTCTTTGGAAACAACTAAATGCAGATTGTTTTGAGTGGATCTTGTGTTAAATTAATTAAGTTACAGTATATTGTTTCACGGAAGATTTTCTGGATGAGTAGTCTGATTAGGTTTCTGCGAGTGCAGGTATCGATACAATTGGCGGTGTGAGGATTCCGGCAGCCTTTTGTGGTGTATTTGGGTTCCGTCCATCTCATAGAGCTATATCTATGATTGGCGTCTTGCCAAATTCACAAAGTCTAGACACCGTTGGTAACTTTCTGCTCTAACCATCTCTAATTTGCTGCCTTCGCCATCCTTCATTTTTTGTGACTTACATAAATGGAACACTTTAGTTTTTTATATAGCTATCTAAGCTCGGAAACGTGCTTCCTGAATTTTATACGGTAGAAACCTACCTTTACTAGAAGCCCATAAACAGTGATCAATGTTCTGCTGTCATTCATTTTGGCATATCTCCCAATTTCCAAATTAGTCAAGTTCAGTGCTTTATTAACTATTTAAGCTACGGAAGTAAGATTGCTAATGGCAACATTATGACAAAACTGAGTTCAACTGAGTCGAGGAACTTTACCAATCCTATCCTTGTTGTTCACTTATAACTTTTCAGTGAACTCGTAGCTGCGTCTATATAGATGTCAGTATTGCTGAAAGACTGTATACCGACAACCAAGCTAGATGCATCAGCCTATACATCATATTTTTGTTACTTTAGTATTGTAGTGTGTCACATGTCAACACAACATTTCTCCCAACATTTCATTTTTAAGCTAAAATGTGACATTTTTCTCAGAATAGCTTTATGGCTCGCACCTTAATGGTTGCAGTTAAGTATGAGAAACATACCATCATATTTTCTTTATTTTGAGGTTTGTGTACGGTTTATGATTGGACCATGCTAGGTAGCGTGGACCAAGGACTATTTTTTTTTTCCCTCCAGCAGTTATTGCCAAGCTATTTTGCATGACATTTATCCTTTTTAGTCTTATTTTGACACTGGTTATACAATATCATTGGCACGATGCAAATCTAATATTCTTGTTTGTTTTCTGAGCACTGTAACCTTGAATAGTGGTTTCAGCTTTTGTTCGCCTAATGTCCTGATACAGGATGGTTTGCAAGGGATCCCTCTATTTTACATCGTGTTGGACATGTCTTGCTTCCAAGTAATTCTCAATCTAGAAGGTCTAGGAGATTCATATTTGCGGATGATCTTTTCGAGCTTTCAAAAGTTCCAAAGCAGAAGTCTTCATATGTGGTGAGCAAAGCAACAGAAAGTCTATCTGGATGTAAGTGGACTGTTCAGTTAGTTTGTAGACTCTTACTTATGTGGAACAGTGGAAGTTGTACATCAATAGCGTCATATGTAATAATACCTGGATTTCATAATGTAGTCAAGCAAGGCTTCGTTGTTATTATGTTGTTATAATCAAGCTTTATTGATTGTACAGACCAGAGTCCCAGGCATGTGAACATGGGCGAGTTTATTGGTTCAAACGTTCCAAGTCTAACAGGGTTTTTGGAAGAGTCCTCAAACGTGAAAAATGGTGTCGCTGTGCTGAAAGCACTTGCATTAGTAATGGATCTACTTAACAGGTATAATCTTAACCTCTATGTGAACGTACATGTATGTCTATCTATGCTACAAATATCATCAGTTAACCATTGTTATTAAGAAGTTAGACGTAGGAACAAGTTGTACTATATGGCTCCCTCCTTATTTCTCCAAGGCTTTGTATCTCCCCATTGCAGTTAGGGATACGGATATTACTTTGCTTCTTTTAATTATTACACAGCTCCATTTGGAATCATACTGAACCTAAAAGACCTTTACAGCTGCTTATATTATCAAGCACTTAAATCTAAGTGCGGAACCTGTGCCAAGAGATTGAGAATCAGTTGTTGGTTGTGATTTGATAAGTGCGTGGATGGAGATGTGAACAAGTGGAGTGGCTGTCATACTCTTTTATTTGTAATTTCTTATAATGTCATAAGTGTGTCTTCCTGTTCCTTTGTTGCTTTAAAATGGCAAGGAGAAAGGTCTAGGCTTGAGTTAGGGATGAATCATAGTATCATACGATAGAGAAAGAGTGTTAAGTAAAGCTCTGTATACTTTATTTTTTAGGCTAATTTCCTTCTACAGGCGAATAAGAAAGCCTACTATGGAGTCACTCTCTTCTTTTAGTAGGTGCATCATGGGCTTTTTTTTTACACCTAAGCTAAACAAATCTGTCGTGAATTGAGATTACCCTTCAATTTGGTAACTGATTTCTTATCATGAACAACAAAAAGGGGAAGCTGATGTATTAATTGGTTTCTGGATGATGTATTAAGTATTAACCGGCTTCTGCCCTGAGAAAGCCTGATGTATTCACTCGCTTCTGTCCTTCAGGCACTGTTTTATGTGAATTTACTCCCAGTCCTACGGCAGACATGATCTAAATTAGTTTGATACGGAGTATAGTACAAAGAGGGTTGAAAAGCACATCAGTTTCATTTTTTTATCCCACACCTAGTTTTGGTTCAGCGGTCTAGATATTCTCAGGGCAAGCGAGTGACCTTTTTTTTCCCTGTTTTCTTACACCCATTTAGCTTCTTAAAGTTGTGTAATTTTTTTTCAAAAACAGTTGACACAATCTTAAAAATACAGAATTTCGTTTTACTATAAACGCAAAATATATTACCTAGAATACTCTATAGTCTATATGTGCAAAAAAAGCTTGTTTCATGCTACAGCCTACAGCATGCCATGTTGTTTTAGTTTGTTGCAGTGAAAGAAAACTTGTTAAAGCTATTTTTTCTTCCGCTGCTCTGCTTTTTTATCCAATTTTTATTACTCTGGTTTTTGTATTTTTTCGCTGTCCTTACGGCTTGTAGTGCAACGCATATTATGTTGTTAAATACGGAGTATCTGTTTTGTTCTGATTAGCATATACTGCCTTTCAGATATGAGTTCAAGACAAATCATGAAGAATGGTTTACATCCGTGAAACTAAAGTTGCCGCCTGATGTGTCTGGACGTGTTCGCAAAGGTTCTGATTCATTGCCTGACAAGCTAAAAAATATTTATAAAGTGAAGTCTGAAATGTACTCGGCACTGCAGACCCTTTTAAAGGTTCTTAACTTCCCCTTATTATGTGTGTGCTTTTTCACTGCTATGTGGAGGCAAAGATGTGGCGCACCTTTCAACTTTTATTGGCTTGTTGAAGTTAAAGATCGGAGTTTTTTTTATACTTTTCCCATGAGGATGTAATACATTAGGACTTGAATAGTGAGAAACTTAGGGCGAGACAAAAGCGAGTGAATTTTATAAAATTGGAGATTTGTTGGATAATACTGAAGTATGGACCTTGAGTCTATATCAGTGTAACCTTCACTCAAGCTGTACTCAAGCTGTTATAGGCATAAGCTTCTCCCCTGCCTTGTAATTGAATAGCACATGGTTGACAGCTAATGAGTGTTATTCTTGTGACAATTACAACTTCCCTAATTTTGCTGATCAGCTGAGCGGTAGGAGTGCTCTGTAGCATAGTAGGCTTCTGAGTTCTGACCTTGATTTTCATATCATGTAGCAATTGACTTTCAGTGACAAACACTGACTAGTAACTAGGACTTGGACAGGTGGAAGTAAATATGAGTAACGATTGAGCATGCAAAACACATTAATAATGATCAACATGTATTTGGTGAACAATTTGGAAACTTACTCTGAAATAGTAAAGCACGTTTCTTGAGTAGTTCTTGTGATTTTGACTTAAGAGAAGCACTTCACATGGTTGTGTGTTGGTGGTTAGCTCCATCCAATTGTATATGTACATTTTCAGATTAAATTCATAGAACCGTAAAAGCTGCTAATGTTTCTTTAATTGAGGAATATTTTTGGGCTATATTTCTTTTTTTAACTTCTTGCTAACAAAAGCCTGTTTCACTTCATATCTTCTTTCTTGCTGACTTATCAGTTGTATCATAACCAGATTCAATCTTTTTTTTCTGAATGCTTTGATATTGTCTTATACTCTTCTCGTGTCACTTTAGGCAGCAACAGTTCCATATAATGGCTCATGTTAGCGTACCTTAAATTATCTTTGGTTTTGCTGTTGTTTTGTGAAAGTTGGCCAAATACATCCTTGTTGCTAAATACTCTTATTGCAGGAAGATGGAATACTCGTTCTTCCAACTGTAGCTGATCCTCCCCTTAAATGTAACTCCAGAAAAGGTCTGCCTATTGAGTTTTATGATAGAGCACTAGTCTTATCCAGCCTATCAAGCATGTCGGGGTGTTGTCAGGTAATAAAGTGACGGCTTCTGTTTTATATGGTTATTTTGTGTGTGTATAATGTTGTAACGCTTTCTGTATTTCCCAGGTTGCTGTTCCACTGGGGGAGCATTCTGGTTTCCCAATATCAGTTTCATTTATTGCATCTCATGGAGCTGATAAGTTTCTGCTTGATACCATTGTGGACTGTTACCCCTCACTTCGGCAACAAGCAAGTCTTTCTTCTGAGTCTTTGCCCGTGGCTGATGCTAACGATCATTTGGATGCTGCTGAACTGCTGAAAGAAAAGGTGGGTGTTTCAACAGTGCACCGTTAGAAATCTGGAAAAAAAAAGGTTTATGTTCAATTTATTTTAATCTATTCTTCTGTCTGATGAGTTGACTTACCAGTTGACAACTGGCCTTGTTGCATTGCTGTCAAATACAATTTGAGCTGCTTTCCTTGCAGCTAAACCTGTGCATCTTTTACACTAGTATACTATGTGTACAGATTGGTGAATATTAGAAATCTTCATTCTTATCTTTTGCTACATAAATATATGTTCATTATGTGCTACTACCTCTAATTCATTGGAAATGCTTCATTTGCTTCTTGCACGAGGATTAAGGTTGTGAGTAGGGTGATCTTTACTAACAGAAACATGCTTGAAATGGAAATGGGGCAATTCCTAAGAATCGGTGGCTAAATGTTCTACACTTATTGCCTAATAAATAAATAGTAGTTGATCACAAGGTTTCTCAAATGGTCGTGATACCTTTCTGATCCAAGTCCTTACCAACTTTGTTCAAAACAAATTTTTAAATGTTTTTTTGTTGTAGTCTAGGGGGCAGATCTTTCTTTTTTTAAATTAAAATAGTTGAAACCCCTCTCCCCAACCAAAAATTTAACATAAAGAAGACTTTACTTCCTTTGTACTGTAGTGTACTAGTGTTTTAAACAGTAATTAATTCAGAACCTGAGATCTTGTAATTCGTTTACTGTGTTGCTAGTAATTTGGGAAACTGTCGCGTGCTCATTTAGGGTTTTGTTTTCTTGGAGTTTTAAAGTTACGGTAAATTATGATGAGCTAGTGACTTCACATTTTGTTCAAAGGGCTTCTTTGATTTTGTTTAATGTTTTATACTTTTGGTCATGTATGAACTAGATATGAGTATACGAGAGTTTCAATTCTTATTGCTACTCTGTTAAAATAGGAGTGAGTCCTCAATGCCCTTAAACTGATGTCGTCGGCAACATAGACAATCCTGAATTATTTGTCCCACAAGTTTGTTTACTATGCTGCCTTTTTGTTAATCATGTTATGTGGACTCGTCTTTTAAAGAACATATTCCGTAGATGTGTTGCAGGAGCCATTTTAAATTTGTTTGTTGTTGATGGCAGGGTAATAGTGCTTACAAGGGAAGACAGTGGAATAAGGCTGTCAATTATTACACTGAAGCCATCAAGCTGAATGACCTAAATGCAACTTACTATAGCAACCGAGCAGCTGCATATTTGGAACTCGCTAGGTAACCAGTGTTCCTTTTATTACAAACATGTTAGGCTCTGAATCTTTGTACAAATATCTAATATCTCAAGATTTTTAAGATGAAAGTTAAGCATTTTTCTAAAGTGAACTGGACTTATTATTTTGTGCCTATTTCTTGTTGCTAATGATATATCCAGTTCATGAAGTTCTACTAGTGAAGTCCAAGAAGTCTAAGTATGCAGTCTTAAACCAGTTATTACACGGTGCCACATTTAATCTTTGCTCCCCTCGATACATCTTTAAGTCACTTTCTGTAACTTGAGAATTACTTGATAGCATAATGAAGTTTGTAGGCTTTGAGTGGTTGCAGATTCCTGATTCCATCACTCCAGGTGCTTTGAATTAGGCTTATTGGTGTTTTGACTTATCCTTCCTTTCTGTGTAGCTTTCAAAAAGCCGAGGAAGATTGCTCGAAAGCTATATCACTTGATAAAAAGGTGACTTATCACTTCATCTTCGTCACAATATGCTTTGTCATTTTATCACAATCTCTTAATGAAGCTTCAGTGTTTCTGCTCTCTCCCCTTCCCCTAAACTACCAGTTATGGCTGTAAAACTGTAAGAGTATCTCCTGGCTATATTATGGCCTACCATTAATCCGAAGTCATTACACTATTGTGTTAATTATCTATGATTAATTCCTGTACAAGATGGTTGATACCGTCTTCTAGTCTGGAGCATCATCAATTGTCCTGTAGATTTTACAAGTATAAGTTCATGATCGTCATATTTTGGCTTGAAAATGTATTTTCTCTCATATTCCTGTCCACGATCTGGTGATTATAAATAGTTGATGCTCCATGCAGAATGTGAAAGCATATTTACGTAGAGGGACTTCTAGAGAATCACTTCTTCGATACAAGGACGCAGCTGAAGGTGATAGTTCATGCTCATTCTTCTTTTGATTATTGATACATCTGCATAGCTGTTGCTCTTCTCGTCTAACCGACACTCATTAATAATAAATGTTTTAATTTTTTGAAAGTGTCAAGGGCCTTTTGGCCCTGTATGTATGTGCTCGAGCCTATTGGAATCATTGTGATATTAGCATCACTAGACTTGCTCAATTTCAATTCGTAGGGAAGGTTTCTGCTTTGAGTGTTCCAATTTACGTATTGAATACCAAGTCTGACTCTCAACATTCTATGTCTCCTAATCTGCTGTTGTTTTACATGGATGGGGGTATAGCCGTATAGGCAAAATAATGTGTGGGGTTTGTCTTGACCATCTTCTGATATTTTCATTTCGATTTGAGCCAAAAGCGACTATTTTTTGTCTTTCAAATCTGCAAGAATAAAAAAAAGGTTCAGGAAAATGTTGATGTTTTTATATTGTGATTTGTGAGGTAGAAATGCAGTCTGAATCTCAAAGCAATGTTGCTCGTTTTATATTGTGAGGTCGAAAATATGTTAATATGTTGGCCAAATTTATAGTCTAAGTCTGTGCTTATGATTTATGATGGTTATTGTAATTGCAGATTTCAAGCATGCTCTTGTTCTCGAGCCTCAGAACAAAGTTGCCAGTGTCGGAGAAAAGAGATTGAAGAAGCTGTTGAGCTGAAACCAGACTTCAAAACCAAACAAATGAATCAGTGTGCAAGTACAATTAATGATAGAGAAGTGAATCAAGTAAACGGTGGTCAGTCGTTTGTCCATCTACTTCCGGCCTTTTTTTTAACCTGTGCATAGAATGACCGGCGTCATTAAAATCAATGTAAAATTGCGTTGAAAATTTTGGACCTTGTAATTGGTGGCTATCGGGAATTCGAATCCCTGCTTATCTTCCGTGTTATAAATCAGTCACAAATCTGTACACAGTGATTCAACATATACAAGTTTTGAGTATTTGAAGTCTTGCTTAATCTTGTCGTACAAGAATTACTAGGAAAAGTACAAAGAAAAACTGGGTTTGAAAATCGACGAATTCCATCCTTCCTAGTACTCCTTGGTGTGAAATTAAAAAATTGTAAATATATGCTCCCACAAAAATAACTAGCCTAATAAATTTTGAAATGACGTTATTATCACAAATTCTTATTTCAGACGGGTTAATTCCGTCTGAAAAATAAGACGGGATTATGTTGCCACTTTTTGATAAAATGTAAACACAGCTTATATCAACTTGTTTTCAATAGTGGTTACATCTAACTGTAAAGTGGTTATACAATCTCGTCTTATTGCTTCAGACCAAAATGGTCCGTCTAAAGCAAAACCAACTGCGTTATTATTGCCGAACAAATAATACCCACAACTTATACCAACTAGAACAATCATATCTCATATCAATGGTGGTAGGGTAGGGGATCGAATATCTTAATGATGAGATCTTGATTTGTGGGAAATTATGCCAGAAATTCCTGCAAATCGAGAGGTTGTTCCTCGTGGCCATCGTGGAGTCATGTTCATCAATCATATTTTTGTGTAAAACTGTCCGTTTTTAATGGGGGACTCTTATTGGTTTAGAGGGGTTAAGTTCCCTTATAAAAGAGAAGTGAAGAATTATTTGATTGAATATAAGACAGGGTTTTGAGATCATTTTACAACCAAATGTGAGTACATTAAGAAAAAAAAAAATACCAGAAACTGAACGTTAACTGAACCATTGTGGTTGTATTTGATCATAAAATTGTCACAAAACCTTGTTTTATTGTTCAGACTAAAATGATTCGTCTGAAACAAAGATTGCCACTTTTTTTTATCCTATTATAATTCAAATTCAGTTAATAATGACTATAACTTCATTGAAAAGCAAAGTAGCTTAGTAAAACTTAATACTTCGTATAACTCAAAATGATTTGGAAAAATCATATATAGAATTCACTCTCTTCTAACTTGAGTGACATTAGTAAAAAGGCAATAAATTTATCATTTCCTAAAACTAATGCAAATTCTAAAATGTGAGTCAAATATCTGACACCTCTCTCGATACTGATTTGTAACAATCTAACATCATGTTGTGTCTCAAAATCGGCCGGTGAAAATCAGTCACATAAACACTAAGTTATTGATTATTAGACCACAAAATCATGAAAGATATCAAACTTGTTTATCGGGATACCCAAATTCTCATTTAAAACTAAAGTATACGTATTAAATTTAAAACGGGTTAAATAATAACTCACTTATATAGATACTACAAACCGATAAACATCTTCCTATTCTTCAGACATTTCACTTTTATCTTATTTAACATATTTAACTCATTTTAAGGGTAAAACAAATGTATCTAAATTTAAAACGACCTCATTTCCCCTTTTGATTGTGCACGTGCTTATTTGAGTTGACTTATATACTTATATACAAGTTGGCTGCCATGAGACTTATATACAAGTTTGTTACCCTAATTATAACGACTCCCTCACTAACTAGAGTAACTACCTACCTTTACCATGCAAGTAACTAAACTACTAACGCATTAACTACCTTTATCTAATCATTTATTTACACTTTTTACTTTTTACTTTTTATGAAAGATATTCTAATCTAATAAAAAAATAAACAAGTGGTGAGGACGAACGTAGTACGGAGCACTATATAAACCACGTTATACTTGTATGCAAAATGCACCTACATTTACATACATTGGCCTTCACCCAAACCCGAGTAAAGAAATCATTCCAGTTTGAAATCCATGGAGAAGCTGTTTGTTTCAAGTTGGTACGATAACGTTGAGACCGTCCCGGAAAATTATGTATTTCCACCGGGAATAAGACCCGGTGACGATCTTTGTCCTAAATCTGATGTTATTGTACCAATCATTGACCTTGCCAACTTACATGATAAGTCTGGTCGTGCTTCTGTTGTCAAACAAATTATGGATGCTTCTAAAGAATTTGGAGTACTTCAGGTACCATCTCTTCTACTTATTTTTGTAGTAGAACATATTTCCTCTTTTTTATTCCCTTTTTATTGTCCTCTTTTAGTTGACTTTATTGGTCAAAATATATAGATCTATCAACTTTGATCACCTTACTCTTGCGACAGATCACTATCACTTATTCACTTGTACTCTAATGAGCTTGCAATGTACGAACTATATATGTTCTTACTGAGCAACTTCAATGTCATCGGTAAACTTATAGATCAAGCTTAGTAACTCTTGAACTGAATTTATATGAGTTAAAATAAACCGAAATAAACAGAACTACACTTATAAAAGCTGAACTTAAATGGGTATGAAATGACCTAAACTTTTATAAAATAGATATGTAAGAGTTAAACTGAACTTATACAGGCTGAATTGAGTTTGTAGGAGCTGATCTGAATTGAACTTCACTTTTTACTTATAAGAGCTGAACTAAATTTAAGAATGCGATCTTAACTCCAAAAAAACATGCTCAATTGGTTAGTCTACACAAACTTACTTACAGAGTAGGTCATCTGTTGAGCAATCTCAGGGAGGTAACTAAGGTGAACAGTGAACTTACTGAGTTTTCCATGTAAAAATGTATAATGGCTGGGAAAATGGACAAGTTTCTATAAATTGAAATAGTGTGAGACCGTCTCATTTGAGAACATGATGTATTATAATCGGATCAAATTCTCGGAGCAGGTTATTAATCATGGAGTCTCAAGGGAAACACTGGATGAGACAAGAAGAATGTTTAAGGATTTTTTCAAACTTCCAGCTGAAGATAGAGCAAAGTTCATCTCTTGGGACCAAAATTCAGTTTTCAGTTTGTACACAAGTAATTATAATTACAATGAAGAAAAGATTCACTTTTGGAGGGATGTTTTTACACAAAAATGTCATCCTTTGGATAAATGCATGCCTCATTGGCCTGAGAAACCTGATGGATACAGGTTAGTCTACTCGATCGATTATACTTTTAAGACGTCCCCTAACTCAAATGCCCGATTGGGCTTTTAGAGTGGATAATACATAAGTCCACCCGGGATTTAACCCGTGACCTTGTGGTCATGCTGCCTGGCTGGTCGATACCATGTCAGGAGAACATCTCAAACAAAATCTTAAGGTGATGAATAAAACAAAACATTTGTGTTGCCCTTAAATACGCAGTTTAATCATGTTCTTTGTCAAACAGTTTTTTGTGAAATTATGGCTCCGTCATTGACTGAATGTGACCAGACTATATATATATATGAGTGTAGGGAAATTATCAAAGAATATAGCGTAAGAATGATAGAGTTGGGATCAAGCATTTTGGAGGTGATAAGCGAAGGACTAGGGCTCGAACCAGGGTATTTCGGAAAGGACTTAACCGAAGATGCGAAGGTGAATGTGAATCACTACCCCCCGTGTCCCGATCCCACTCTCACGCTCGGAACATCAAAGCACAACGACCGTAGTCTTCTAACAATACTCTTGCAAGGCCATGGAAATGTTCCTGGTCTTCAATACTGTAATGATGGTCAATTGACTACCATTGATCCCAGTCCCGACGCCTTGGTTGTTTTCATGGGCCACATCATGAAGGTACGTACTTCTTCAACAGGGCCGTCTCACCCAATTATTTATGGGTAGTTTGGCGTGGATTGGAAGTAGTAGGCAATTATTTTCATACATGTATTTATGAATTTACTTTCGAGCTCTATCTTGCAGATTGTTAGCAATGGGACGCTGAGAACTGCAGAGCATCGATCAGTTACGAACAAAACTGAAGATCGAGAAAGCAGTGCTTTTTTCCTGTGCCCGACACAAGACTGCGTTATAGAACCTGCGAAAGCTTTGCTCACACCTGAGAATCCTCCGCTCTTTAAGAGTATAACATACAAAGAGTTTATCAAATCTCACAATGCAAATCGTATCAAAAAAGAAAATCCTGACGATGTCGTCAAAACCTTTTTTATCAAAGCCTAAATTCCATGATGTATTGTTTTAAGTAAGAACTGCTGGTCTTGTGCAAGATTGTTTTTTATCCCCTTCGAATAATTGAGTATTTGTTGCATTAAGAAGCGTTACAGCCTTTTTATATCTCAACATGAAGTGATTGTGACTCATCTGATCATTTGTAAGCCGGTGACAGTCATCAGCATGGTTAAGAAAACCGACAATTTACATAAAAGAATAGTAGCTGATTCCGAATTTTGAATAATCGATACAGTAAGTTATCGATGATAAATGGGCATTGCACACTTAATTAGCAAAAACAATATGCGAAAAAATTGGGTAACAAGCAGAGGTTAATAGTTAATAAAGAAATTGAACGAACTCCTTGTTTACAGCTTACTGTGTCATCAAGCAGATCACAACATGAACTTCGTATTCTCAACGTCAAAGACTTCAGAAGACGATAGCTGTGGCTCCTGCAAGATAGGAAAACGAAGAAATTTCATAGTTTTCAAGAAAAACTATCTCTATACTACAATTAGTCCTAGCCAACTAGTCAGCTTGGTCGGGCCAAATCGCGGGTTCCGGCTGTTCAGGTTTTGAAGAATTCAGGACGGTTTGGGTCATATAGGGTTCGGGTGGGTTGTTATCAAGTTATTAGGGTTAACAGTCAATATGCGAAAATATACATTCGGGCCGGGTTGAAAAGGACCGGGACAATTCGGGCTTTGATCCATATTCAAATTAGGGTCGGGTCAATTTTGCCAGGTCTAACTCCAATGTTGCATTTGATTTCAATCATAAGGTTCTCCAAATGTAGCAACACGAATATGCTGTAACCACGTTATTTTTCACACAATGGGATTCAATAACAGTTCTTGTGCTCTCTAACAATTAGTTGAAGTATAAAACACGAACCACAATATAAAAAGGAGGGAACTGGCCTGTGATATCCTGCGGTTTAACAACTTATCAATGAGCTTAGAACTAAGGCATCTAGATGCAAAGGTCTCGAGAATAATCTCCCGAACTGAACTTAAAAGTTCCCCGTATGTCAACTTCGGTTTAGTTAAAATGGTTTGGATGAAACAATGAGTCATGACACCACTCATTGCCTTCTTTGTGAAAGCCTGCACTTACATGGCAATACGAACAGTTTTAAGGCGGAGGAAAACAAAAGAAGTTCAATATATCACGATTGCAATGTCTTCAGACACTTTGCAGATGAAAAGGACTGAAACCTAAGAAGACATAAAATACAGCTTGATGACAGCAATGATCTGGTGCCTTGAAGACTTATCAAACCATTTATACATAACTCGGAAAAAATGTATGTCTAAATGACAAATACTTCAAAAATATAAAGAAGCACAACCAGTTTACCAGCCATTTTACTTTGTCCCATTATAATCTAGGATCAAAGATAGCGAGTCTTTGACTCCATGGAAATGTAGGTAGCATACAACTTAAACCGACTGAAAAAAGATTCGGCAGGTATCCAGAAATCATAATATTGATATGAAACAATACTTAGTAGAAAATAATAGCCAAGAATTAGGCCACATCCATGGCAAGAACATGTATTTCAAGAGCTGGGTTTAAAACCAGTACGTTGTGCGGGCTAATAAACTTAGTTCTTTAATATTAAAGTTAAAAATATAAAAAATTGAAAGTCAAGAAACTAAAGACAATGCTCAACAAAAATCATGTGTTTACAATTGTCATTTATTGTGTCTGGTGAAAAATGGAAAACATAGACAATGTAAGTTAGTATAGAACTCACATTGCTGTCAGTGGCCATCTCATCATCACGACAAGCACTAAAACAGACGGCACGACCACCACTGGTGCATTTTTGAACTCCAGACGGAGGTCGGTTGTCCAGCCATTTTCTCCTGGTAATAAGTAAGGAAAATATCAAAAACGTTTGACACTTTCACACTAAACTGTAGACATCTATCCTAGGCTACAAACGCATAGGCTGTTATCTAAAATAAAAAGAAAAAAAGAGAGAAAACAAAGTTACTGACTCTTTCAGGCTATACAAATATTCCAGATCAAGTATTGTTCCGCTGTGACAAGCATCGATAATTGCATGAAGTGTTACTCCTTTAATTAGAGGCTTTACAATCATGTCGTTGAGATCATTGTCAAAGATCATTCCTTTCGTCTTAAAATCAACAGGGCACAGTGTCTCGTCAAATCCATCAATCTCATCATCATCAAAATCAGGCTGACGTAGGCCATGTCCTGAGAAGTAGAACACCAATGAATCTCCTGGTCTGCAACCCTCCACCAGCCATCCCAACCCTGCTTCAATGTTTGCTTTAGTGGGAATTCGATCAAGATCGTCCTCTTCTGTTAATAGTATTGCATTAACAAATGAGCATTATTCAGACGGAAAAGTAAGCATTGCACTTAAATGTATAATTTTCATTTACCTGTGAGGACCCTAATCACATGCTCCGGGAAATGATACTTATACATCAGAAGGTGTTTTATGTTGTAAACATCCGTAAATGTTCCTTTCAGCTTGTATTTCTGCTTCTTGTAGCTCACACCACAAATAAGTGCTCGTTTTCCCAGCCTCGCTTCACAGAGAACTCTAGGACATGCGTTAAACATTGAAAACGAAGCTTTTGGCCTTTCAAATGCCAGATACTTGACGCCAGATGATCCTGACGTACGTCTAAAACTGCCATTGTTGCACGGATTCTCACTGGAGTTATTTACCTTCGGCAATGGAGAGCTTTTCACACTTCTGTTGGAGACAATGGTTGTGCGGCTTTGTTCTTCGTGTGTTTGTATGGGTATTAAGGAACGGCATCTCGAGCAACAGAATATATCAGTCCGTTTGACAGCAAAATGTTCTAGTCTGCAATATCCACATTGGATTACTATTCCACGATTTCCACTCATTCGTATTTGTGAATTCAAAGTAGTAATGATCAAGAAACACAATAAGACTCGAAGAATATATTAAGATTAATATTCTATCGAATAATTTAGACAAAAATAAAACCCAATCATCCCCAGGAGGTCACTGTGGTGCTATCTTAATCACTCAAAAGTTTTGACAAGCCAGGGTGTGAATATAATGTGAGCACATATATATGTTACGCGATTACATCACGCTCAACTGCTTCCCCCTTTCCGTTTATAAAGAAAGTCACATGGAAAACGGCAGTATTTCATTATAATGTCTAACTTTGACCTTTAATCTCTCAAAATATAAGATACAAAAGCAATGTAAAGTTTCTTCTTTTTGACTTGCGATAACAATTTCGTATTATCATTACTTTTAATATTTGCAACATGTATATAGAAAATGTCGGTGAAGCTCAATATCTTACAACCGACTATAAATGAGATGGAAGGAGTAATACTTTTCAGCTCTGCAGGTATATCTTTTTCGGCTAGTATTGCTTTAAGAAGTTTCTCGAATCAGATGCTCCATTAGCTTGTACACCATCAAGGTTTTTCTTTGTGTATTTAAGTCTTTGATACCCACTTAAATACAATACATGTGTCAGAAAACAAAAGGACACAGTTTAAAAGACAACCTGAGCAGATTCAAAGCAGCTAAAACTATGTAACAGCATTACAGCAGCTAGATCTCATCTCAGATTACCTTCATACGGCAGCTTTATAGCGCAATCACATGCCATGTTCCGGAAAAAAAATCATGACCTATGAAAATACACTCGTGTCTAATGCATAAAAAAACTTTTCCATTGGCGTTCATATGTCGGCCGGCTACCAGCTATAAAAATCCGGTAAAAAGAAGAGAAAATTATCTAACTAAATATTGGTTTTAGATAAACAAGGTGAATCCCTTAGGTAACATGCCGTAAACAATAATCAAATCATTTGTACTGACAGAGAAACATAGAGTTCACTAGGCTAATAGTTTTAAAACTGAACTATTGCACTTGGTTTTGGTAACCGAAGACAATCCATTGAGTTCACTTGGGAAATGACTGTAAAAAACCGAGCAACCTGTGAATGCAGGTGATAGTTTCAATAAGTGGTGTACCGGAAATTCAAACACCACCAGACAACTGACATTATAATTCAGAGGTCAGTACACTATACATTGTAAACATAAATTCTCACTTTGTGATGGCCACAAGCTTGTGCCGTCTTACAACTGCTTTAAATACTGTAAAAGAGGAATGGGGGTTGTAAGACGTCACAAGCTTCTGAGTTCTGACAGCGACAAGCAAGAAGTGCTGTATTGCAAATACCTTTCCACCACATGACAACCGACAAAATAATTTGTGATAAAACCCAATATGATTGTGAGATTGTCAATACAGTCGACCTATTCCTGTTCTCGAAAAATCCATTACCGAGCAAATCCTTATCCGAGAATACAAATATGTGCACATCCTTTCTAGTTTCTACAACAAGTGATCATTTACTATTAACAAACGATACGAATCATCCAACACACTGACAGATAAATGTCAGCATTGTAAAGTGATCATTTTGAAGAGCCCTTAAACACCAAATTCACCAAGATGAACTGTCGGACAGGACATGCACTCGGATACAGTTATAATCTTTCACTAGTTATAGAACCTATGTTACTACGACATTTCATCTTAGACCAAAAAGTTGAAAACTTTACGGAAAATAACCGTATCCGAGAGCATGTCCTGTCTGACAGTTACAGCGGAGTCGGAGTAACATAGTATAGACCTCAATCTCAGAAAAACAAATGACTCATAATTGAATAGACCCACAAAATCAAAGTGAATAATCTCAAATTTCTAAAGTACCAAAAGAAAGAAGTTAAACAAATACTAAATCAAGTAAAAAGAACTGAAAAGATACAGATTTTATCAACCTAAAATCAGAATAAAAGAATCAATATTTTTCTTTCACCTTTTCTGCTATAAAAAAAAGGTATAACAATATTATTATGACATTATTCAAACAATGAAACATGTACTTTGATTCTTCCTGCATGCCATTAACAAAGAATCAACCATAAACAAACACCCAAATATCCCAATAATTTTTCAACAAACTAAATCAAAGTTAAGTGTTTAATGCAATAATTATTGATATTATCCCAAAAAATTAAAAAAAAAAATTGAAACTGAAGAATCATCATGGTTTATGAACAATAAATTATTCAAAGTTGTAAAATGTTTACCTTAGCATTTCAATTAATCAATTGAAGTGTCAAAATCATGTATTTGCATTAGTAATTAGCTTGTTAATATTGGGATTAAGTAGAAATTATAAAAACGTCGGCAGCAGGACTTGAACCTGCGCGGGCAAAGCCCAACAGATTTCAAGTCTGTCTCCTTAACCACTCGGACATACCGACTTTGTCGAGTAAGGGTCATCAACATTTCTTTTTCAACTTTTATTTATTTTGATTTTATGTATTAAAACAATTTTAAACCATTATTCTTTCTCCACCTCGTTCTACAATTGACCAAGATTAGATCGTCTTAGAATAAAATTAATCCTTTTATTTTAGGAGCAATTTGCAAAATTTCTTCTTATTGATGAGGTTATAAACAATGGACCATTTGTTTTGATGTGTAGTGTAATTATAGCCAAAATGACTTAAATTAAAGTAAGTGGTCTAAGGTCATATTAAGTCTTTATTGATCATTTTCGATATGGTTAATTACATATGAGGTGGATTTACGTAGAGTCATTTCAGGTCGATCAACATTAGGCCAATCACGATTCAGGTTAGTTCTTGGGCAATAATTCAGTGGTTCGGGGCATATTATAATTATATATGCACTTTCTAATCATTTCCGCATCTCGCTTTTAACCTTATCGTTAGCTTTATCATGTCTAATCACAATACCTAAATACATTATACAAGGATAAACTTAAATAGTACTGAACTAAATGGGTTCGGTGTGATGATTGCTCACCTCATCCCTTAACCATGAGGTTAGGGGCTCAATCCCAACCCTTGAGAGTACTAACCTCAATCCCAACCCTTGAGAATAGAACACTCTTTGGCCAACTGTTTACCTCTTCGTGAGACCACACGACAAGAGAATTATACATTGTTAATGACGGTGGACATGCATCCCAGTTTATTTACAACAAAAAAAACTTAACTAATACTCTGTGAAACAACAAAACTCATATCCTAAATTTTAACACAATCATTATCAATCATCATAAGTTCATAATCATTACACAAACTAAATTACTACACTACAAATTACAAAAAATGTGCTTTTATTGTATATACCATCTGATTTGGCCGAATTCAAGTCGGGTTAAAACATTTGTAATTGTCTTTCTAAACTTTATTTGTAAAAGTTTATTTGTAATTGTCTTTCTAAACTATTATCATTTTGTATTGTTCTCATATTGTCTTCAAAGAATTTGCTCTAGTGGCGGATCTGAACCCAATCATCAAGTACATGGGAGACGAATGCAAATATGTAGTTTAATAAATATATATATATACGTATATAAAGTTAAATTATTAGGGAGTTGGACTCCCTCCCGATATAACTAAGATCGTGGTAGGTTTGGTGCCATGTACAACTTGGATAACCGAATAATAAGAGTATCTATTGGACATTATAAGCACAGGAATGTGAGATGGCATCAGCTTCCAATCGGATAAATACATTTCAATATTTAACTTCTATAGATATATTCTTAATAATTATTGTGCAAGATCGCCATACATTATGTAAGGATTTTTCCTAAAATACCGTAATACCCTGTAACTATTAATAATAAAAAAATAGTTTTTGACCAAACACAGAGTTATCTTATTGTATGAATTGTACGTGAAGTTCCATATGCATATATAATCTTTAATCCTTTGGACCACTAATTTCATTTACCAACTTGTTGAAATTCTTGTAAGAAGAACCCCCAACTTTAGCAGCTTCTTCAGCCTTACACTTCCAATCTTGTGCCCTCCTTCTCATCTCCTTACCCTCACTCTCCTCCATCAATACTCTCACCATCTTCTCCACATCCTTTCTCTTCACATTGCTCTCAATCTCCATCCCAATTCCCCAGTCGACGCAACTATATCGACAATTTGTTTGTTGCTCCGCGAAAAAAGGCCAACATAACATCGGCACCCCTCCACAAATACTCTCTAGAGTCGAGTTCCATCCACTGTGAGTCAAAAACCCTCCTATCGCCTCGTGTTTAAGCAGTTCCTTTTGGTTACACCAACTAGCCAACATTCCCCTATCTTTAGTCTCAATTACAAATTCTTTAGGCAAAGTTATAGAATTATGATTGTCCCCTATGACAATATCTGGCCTAATTACCCATAAAAAATGTTGTTTACTATTTGCAAGTCCCCATGCAAATTCCTCTAGTTGTTCTCGTGTCATTACCGTAATACTCCCAAAATTTACGTAAACAACTGAATTTGGCTCTTTGGAATCTAACCATTTCATGCATTCGGGTTGTTCCTTCCATAAACTCGAACAAATTGACCTAATCTCGGAATTAATATCCGGAATTAACTGATCAACGAGGAGATCTATGGATCCGACAGTATAAATTGGAGGGAATTGTTCCATGGTAGCGAGGGTATTTAGAACGTCCTCTTCCAATTCTTCGAAAGTGTTTAAGAAAATCGCGGTAGCCTGAGACGATATTTGGACCGCCTTTATCGAGTGGATGAGCATGTATTCATCTGGATCCGTTGTTCTTATGAAGGTTGGGAGATCCTTTAGTCGGACGTTCCTTAACCCATGTAGATTTACTTGGGTGTCTAAGTAGCCGTTTGTTAAATATGTTGCATCTGGTGATATACATTCAAAACTCATTACTTTTGAATAAATCGACATCATAGTATTTACTCGTCTTACTCAATTATTTCCCTTTTTTACTCTTTGTAAAATGAATTTGAATCAAAGATAAAACAAATAATTGAGACGTAAAAAGTACTTTGTATGTCACAACAAAATAAAATGTGACTTGTTAATATTACAAGTACAATATAAACAATTACTTCTAATTTATTAGTCGAATTTGTACATATAATATCAACAACAATTTAATTTCACATTCTTAAAAACAAAAATGAGATAGTGACACCCGACATTCAGCGACACTCTCGCACATTATTTGTAGGGAACCACTAAAATGGTGGAGTTACATCAAATTCGGTGACACTGACTTTACCGAGTGTCGTTGTATCACTGTTCTTTTTAAAACGTCGAAACAATAGGTACGTAATAGGTCAAAACTACACTCTAATCTTATTTACTTTAGTAGGTCCAACACTACCTACTGTGTACTAATGTTGGTCATTACAAACGATCACCTTTGGGTGATTGCTATATTATTACCCAAATGGTCCTATAAGAAGTCGTATGATGATCGCCTCAGTTAACCGTGATAACTCTTTGATAAAAATGACCATTTTTTATAAATAATGATCACTTTTTATGATTAAAAATGACTATTTTTTTCAAGGTTGTCCCTATTTATCAATGGTTACTATTAACCAAAAAGTGATCAAAGTTTACAAAATACAGGGTTTACAAGCCGTCTTACAGGATAATGACTTATATTATTAATTCAATTTTTCTAAAATGTGCCCTTAGGGCACATGTTAAGAAGACTTAAAAGGAAACTTTAGTACGGATAGTAATAAATATCATGGAAAATTGAAGTATTAATGCACTTTTTCAAGTTCCAAAGCTTTTTTTTTTTTGTTAAACTTTCTATTTAAGTGTTCTTAGCATGTGCCTTTAGGGCACATTTTAGAAAAACCGTAATAAGCGACTTGCTTACCTAGGAGGGGAGTAAGTCCTCTATCAATAAGTGTACGAAAGTGTACATAACCCATGAACCCACAACCACTCATGGTCCAAAACACCACGTCCGGTATTCCGATCTCCCGAGCCACCTCGACCGTGAAGTACAAGGCTCCGTCTGAGACAATGCAAGTGACGGGTGGACCATCTTCATTGAGTCTAGCAATGAGGTCACTTAACGAGTCATGACAAGTCGAGTTCATGGACCGACAAAGAGCCGAGATATCCTGTGTGGAATCATCATTGGGAGACGGTTGGAGGCCGTCAGAGATCGACTCAAAACGGAAGCCAGGAAGGCCGTCTAGAGAGTGTTGGCCAAGGGACTTGAGGAAGCGGTTGTGGTTGTAGATGGTGTTAAGGAAGGTGATGTTGAAGCCTTTGGAATAGAGGAGTTTGGCAAATTGTAGCATGGGAGTTATGTGGCCTTGTGCTGGAAATGGGACGCATATTACATGACCTTTACTACCCATGTTTTCCTTATTGTTTCGAGTACTTGTCTTAACCTTCTGTTTAGACTTTGGACATGTAAATGTTACTTTATAAATAAGGGGAGGGGAGACTGAAAGGACAGTTATAGTTAGAGATGGCAATCAGCATAGTTGAGTCGGGTTTGGGTCAGGTTAAATTGAGTCGAATTGTATCAAGTTTGGTCATATCTGGTCAGCCTATCCATTCGAGTTGAGCATGGTTCGGGATGGGTCATTATCGTGTCGGGTTATTTCAGGCCAATTGATGTATGTACCGGGTCGGGTTATAATAGGTTCTAGTTACTTTATTGCATTATCTCAACTTATACGCTTAAGTTTAGATTTTAACCATTATATGATGGGTCAAAAGTGGAATTCGGCACTTTAGGCATGTTTTTAATAAAATTAGGCAAATTCGGCATGATTTTATGTCGTAGTTTGGACATCCAGTTACAAAATAATACGTATTCTTGAGTACTTCGAATGAACTTGAACTATTACAACGTGAGTGTGCCCAAAGTAACACATTAATCAACTTATTTATTATAATTATAAAAATTCTATTACAACGTGATTGTGCCTAAAGCAAAGCATCAATCAATTAATTCAATAACTGAAAAATTGACATTATAATAGGCGAGTATCTTTTAGGCATCACCGAGTATAAAAACATTAATGCATCGTCGTGAAAACAAGCTCAACAAACTCTTGTCATAATCTTTTACCTAAAGTTGTTGGCTTATATATTTATTATGATAACAATATAACAACATTTATTATAATTATTATGACAACATAAAACTTTGCCTTTATAAGTTTAATTGCATCCTTTATTGTATTTGATCATGAAAGGCATGTAACTTGGTTCTTCGGGTGGCCTAGAGAAGTAATTTGCAACAAACTCACCTAATGTGAATTCTCTATAAATGGGCGGGTTTTCTTCGGATAATAACTCCTTAATCGGGCCATACATCTTTGCGGATGTGGTAAGACCCGTGAAGAAAAAGGCTGCGGATATCCTTGGCCCGGCCCGGTTGGATCTCACTCTATGGCACACACTCTTGAATTTGTCATTCGATATTATCTACAAATTTATCCAAGACATAACTTAGCTTATATAGATCGAGTACATAGTTATTACGAGAAAAAAAATGTCATTTGCGACTATTAAGAAATTGTTAACGACTAACAAGAAATTGTCAACCGCTATAACATTGATCTGTAGAATTAGTTGTTAATGCAACGTATATCAAATACTAAAAGACAATTGAAATCTAAAAAGGTAGTTGAAATATGAAAGTTAATTGAAAACTGAAAAAATTAGCCGAAAAGTTATTTGAAATTTAGGGGCTGATAAAGTAGGTGATTTTATTAAAACTGTATTACAAATTAACTAAAAAAGTAGCTTATAAATTTTTGATAAAACTAAATGACATAAAAGGACGAGATTTATTATTAAGAATATTTACTATAACAAATTAAAGATGTAAAAAAGAAAAAGAAAATAGAAATTAAACCACGAATAAAGTAGGTTGCTTATTTCTCAGATTGTTTATTTAGTTAATTAGGCTATTTGTCAAACACTTTGCACAAAAATAAGCTAGCTTAATTTTTTGTCAAATAAGCAAATCCGGTCAAGTAAAATACCTAAAATGTCTAATCAGAGAAAGCCCTAGACCAAATTGCGAAATTTATACCGAAAAACAAACCTGAAAGAGGTCGCCGATGTTAATAATCAAAGCACCGGGAACGGGTCGAACATCAACCCATTGGTTATTGTAAAGGACTTGAAGGCCACCAAGTTGATCTTGGAGAAGAACAGTTAAGAAAGAGCCATCAGTGTGCTTGAGAATGCCTAAGGCCAATTCTGGTTGTGGACATGCAGGATAATAGTGATACCTACATGCCCAACCCTTGTCACATTCCAAATCTTTCATATTTGGCTCTGGTTTTAGACCAAGTGCCTCTAATAATAATTCGAGTATATTGTTTCCTAACTTGAGAACATTGTTAGTATGGTCCAATATCTCCTTCCTACGAAAAAAAAGAGCAATAAAAAACACATACAAGATATAATGTACCAGTAATTTTTTTGGTGTCGATTAGCTTTTTTCTCAACATCGTTTTAACAGATGAACTAAAGTAAAATTATTTGCATGTATATTTCTTATCATCATTTTTATTCATACATGCATGATGATTATTTAGTAACAACATTATTAATTACCTTAGTACTCGATCGTTTATAGTTTATACAAAGATATATATGGAATTTGAATGACTCGTTATGAAATTTGAATAAACCACTCACCAGTCTCATTTGATTCCTTACGTTTTTCATTTATAATACGTATTTTAATCAAATGTAAACAATCATTTACGATACTGACAATATTACTTATAAGTTGTAACATTACCTGCAAATAGTTGGTAACAATTGAGGATCAATATGATCAATTTGACATTTATTGAGTGTCAAAGAGTCCCTCCAATCAACAGCTTTAGTCTTATCAAGCTCATATTCACCCGTATACACAACTTGATTACTATCCGTACTATAAAACTCCTTCTTAATCTCAGGATCTTGTTCATGAAATCTTCGAATACCTTGAATTGTTTTATCCAAAACTTCCAAGGGTATCCCATGATTAACAACTTGAAAGAATCCCCATTTCTCCGTCGCATTCTTAATCTCATTAACTATTCTTTCGTGTTCTTCATCGTTTTCCAATCCTTTTAAATTTATCACAGGAATCCCGAGTTTTTCACCCTCGATACTAAAATTTTCTAAGATTTCTTCGGGAGGTCTAACAAATATCTTAGGAATAGTTTTAATGTCGGAATCTACTAACCCTTTAGTACCGGTTTTGGATTTGTCGAAGGCCTTAATCTCTTCCTCTCGATCACCATTAGTATACATTTCACTTAAATTTGGTGTTTTATTTGATGGTATTAATACATTAATGGTTTTACAAATGAGGATAGTAAATGAAATACATTTATACATTGCTTTATATATTTTCGAATTTATAACTCCATGCAAATTTACGAAGAGCAGCCATTGTTGATTAATTTTGTCAAATGTCAATTATACGGAATATACGGAGTATATGATAACAAGCAGACGTAAACGTATATAAACCAGTCAAAGTCGAACTGCCCTTGAAATTAAAACAGCAGTTAGTTTTAGAAAAATATTTCTAGATGAGATAATTGACGTAAATATTCTAGGGTTTACATGCAAAATCAACAACGTACAACTAACAGCGACGTATTCAACAGAGAATTACGGAATAATTATGTATTGTTTCCTATATGCATATGAAAGGGCGGTATTAACACTCGATTGTGAATTCAAACTTATAATAATAATAATGTACGGAGTACAAAGTAGTCTCGTTTCTCTAATTATTACTAGAGTAGCACATTATTTCGATCAACCTTCTCATCAGTTGTCATTCTAGTGTCATTGTTGAGGTGGAGTTCTAAACTTCTAAATTTCTAATCATTTTGATATCGATATATTTTTGATATCGATATCGATATAATCAGGCTCATTTGGTTATCCATCAAATTCATGGGAATTTTAAAATTTCATGAATTGTAAAAAGGGAGGTCAGGTGTTTGGTTGGACAGTATATCTTCTGTCCCATTTCATATCTCACATTGTGTCTCATTACTTTTCATAATGACACATTAGCACTTTGATATATAATATTATCGTTTATGTTATCTCAAGTGTAATGTGTCAAGATCTTAAGGGGATATGATACAAGATGAGACATAAAAGTGGGACATATGATCTCTACTTGTTTGGTTGCCAAATTTTTAGCAAAGTGCCGGCATTCAATATTCCAAGGAATTTTGAATGTCTACATAATGAGAGAATTGAATTACCTAGCTCTTCTAGGTAGTTGCACAGTCATGTAGAATTCAATTCTTGTATTTGTATCTAAACGACTTTTCCGAATTCATGTGAATTTGTATAGGGAAAAATAATTAACCAAAACTAGATTTTTCAGTGTCAATTAAATGTTTTTATCAACCTAACATTACCTTATAATATGGGATAGGTTTACTTATACAGAGTATATCTTTAAGTAAATATTGTGTCTAAGGCCTTAAATTGAGCTATACTCGATGAAGCTAACTAATCACTATCTTAGGATTTATCAAATTCGTTATCATTTGGTGATACTATCTCATTTTCTTGTATAATAACATATAAATCATTTCACATAAAATATATTAGATATAAAAAGTTGGGTATTATGTAGAGATCTATGTTTAATAGTATCCCAAATTAATTTCTGATATAAATTTTACAAGGTTAAATTTGATGCGGGGATAAATTCATGAGAATATGACATACTTCGTATATATTATCGTCCCATCTCAATATCTCATTGCCTTTGAATACCTTATTCCAATTTCCAAATATGAATACCGTAAGTCAATAATCTTTACTGCATTAGTTACCTATCATATTATAAAAGAGGGTCCTTTTTATTGATAAGTCAAGCTCATGGTCAAGGTGGCAAATAGAAAATGGCAAATAAGACATGCTCTAGGCAACCTCGTCCATAGAAGACGGTCTTTTAGATGACTTATTCTTTATATTTTTATCAGACATGATGATGACAGGCACTAGAACCTAGTTTTGCTTTAGTGAAGGCAAGGCGGTTTAATAACAAGTTTAAAAAGTTCTCATATACGTGGTGTCGTGGCCTATAGTTTTGGGCCCGATAAATAGTTTAATAGGACAATAAAATTTTAATTTGGTGGTGATAAAATTAAAATAATTATGTCAAGGAACCATCTCAACCATAAGCTTAAACTGATTGTTATTAAAGTTTCAAGATCGGTTTATATTCTAACACGCCCCCTCTCACGAATGCACATTGGGCTTGAAGTGGTGTGGATGCAACAACATGCCTCATCATGCCTGGTGCTTAGTAATGCACTTTAATAATGAAGGATAATGAGATTTGAACTTGTGACCTCTTGATTACGTTTATACAAATTTAGTTTTCTATTGCATGGACCTCAAACTGATTTATGTAATCCAATTTCTTAAATTCATTTGGTAATCCTTTTTTAATCAAGATTATTTTAGGAGAATGTGTTTTTATATCCGAGTTTGTTTTAAAGATAGAGTCAAATTAAGAATGGAGTTCAATGGATTTTTCTTAAACAAAAGTATGTAATAGGAAATAAAAAAGAATTTACACCTTATCGATCACAATGTCTTTTCACAACTGAACATACACCAAATATGATATACATACCTCTATAAGGCTTTAGCACACAAATAATCCACGAATTTCAAAACAAATACTCCGTATACAATCAACTATATATTTTACAATCACACTTTAATATTAACTGTTTATCCTTTAACACGTCAGTGAATCAATCAATTGACGATGTATACCCGGCCCTCCATTTTAATGAATTAAACAATTTCGACTTTACTCCACATCAGTAACCGAGCATAAATAAGTCGAATGTGACTAAATCATTCGAAAAGAATGTAGTGTTTTATTTTATTCTACAACTCACCTTTATTTATTACTTATAAACATGTCATGCATTATTGTTTTTTTTTTGTTTAAAAAGGAAGCCCGGGCGAATATGATATTGACGTGGTTGGAACCCAGGTCAAGCGTTCGTAGGAATTGGAGGTAAACAAGGGCTAAAGTGTGTTGAGACCACTCCAAAGTTCAGTACCTCTAACATAGGCATTGATTTCACACATCTAGGCATCTTAAATTGAGTAAAAGACGACCCTTTAGAGATTGCATAATCCCTAATCTTTTCAAATGTCCCGTTTTTAACGACGCGGATCTCAAGTGGACCAATAGACTCATCGCCTCGACACCACCTATAATAAACACCAAGGGAGCCTTCCATAGCCGAGCAACATTGTTCCAAAATCTCGGGTGTCAACACATTTAGGCCGGACGTAGGCATTAGTTCCAAGTAGATGACATAGTGGCCAGGAGTGTTCTTTACTTCGGCGCAACTCGTGTAGTCGATTATTTGGGTGTTAAAAGGGCCAAGCACGGACGAAACCTTATCAATCGCGGATTGTAATTCGATTTCCGTTGTTTTGGCAAGATCCATGCTTAGTAACACATTTCTTCTCCTCACGAACTTAAATTCTGGAGTTGTATTATAGAATCCTGTGGGGGATAGCACATCTCCGACTTTGTACCTGAAATGCCGAATGTGCACATATATTAGCTGGTAAGAGGTTTTTTTTATAACTAAAAATCTCGAGTTTAAGCCATAGGAATGCAGCATCGTTAAAACTCACGATGAAGAGTTTTATAGCCCTATCCCTTCTATCACAATTTTACACAACTCAATTTATTTACATATGAAAAATAAAAGGAAAATGAATACGGTGCGTACCTATATAGGCCACAATAGGTGGTGACCACAAGCTCATACTCTTTACCCACCTCTACATTTGCCAAATCAACTGTCTGAGGTGGTAAATCAAAAGATCCATGATCCGATAATTCAAGAGGAATAAACTCGTAATAAGCCATGTTAGGCATTATAGTGTAAGAAACATCATACGGATCACACATCGGATTCAAGTTAAAACCCAAATCACATTCCGAAGACGAATACTTGACACACACCAAGGGTAACCCTCCACTATAATAATTCAACATAGGTATATATTGTGACATAGACCCCGTGACAATAGTCTCGACATACTTAATATTAGGCCAAATCTTACGAAAAATCCCCTCCCAATTTTCTCCCTTACAAGCGGCCCTAATAATTGTTGCCAACATTGGGTCTGGCTGCTGCATAAAGGTCTTAACCATACATACCCGTAAAGACGGGTCTGTAATCTTTGTGCTTAAGCTACCAGACTCAATATCGTGGCAAAGGTCCAAATAATGCCGCTTCAGGAAATGGACAGCCCAAATGATACTCGACCCAAAAACAGCTTTTGCATGGGACACGTCATGGCGTTGGTAAAACCCACATAGTAATTGAGTGTAAACCGATTGAAAGTGGTCCGAACAATGTATGGCCTCCATTGGACTAGTGTTATTGTTGTTAGGGTAAGGATTATCCCTATAAAATCTAGGGTTCTTGAATACACTGGTTAGACCCGAACATAATAGTAACCCGTTTGGTGTTGCCGTTTCTTCTCGGGTTATTAGCAAGCTAAAGCCCTTTCCTTTGTTTGCCTCTGCTCCTTCAATACGTCTGCATGCCATAGAGATGATGTAAGTGTCATTAATGAAAGTTAAAAGTTAAAAGTTAAAAGTTAAAAGTTAATTGGATTAACCTAATGATATAGATTAGAGAAATTTCACATTAGGACTAAAATCAACATAGTACTTCATCCCTTCCGATTATTTGTTTACTTTTTTATTTTTTTGGTATCCTCATTCATTTGTTTACCTTTTTATATTGGGGAGAATTTTTATGAGTAATTTGAACATCCAATTATTTTATTGTCCACTACTTGTCCAATACTAGCTATTGTGCGCAAATGGTTCACTCTTTTCTTCTAGCTTTTGTGCCAAAAACATAGGTAAACAAATAACCGATATGAAGTGATCATGAGTACTACATAAAACTTTAAATTGATCGATTACATTGAATAAAAAGAATGTATAAAATAATTTATCATTCGATGATATTGAAGTTTGGAACTACCTATACGGAGTACTTCCTCTATTTTTCCATTTTTGCCCCGTCTAAATGCACGGTCTTCAATGTTATACTTTGACTTCTTTTAGTGCATTTTAATTTAATTTTTTTGTTAAAGTTATTATTTTGTCAAAATATTTAAATGATACATACAAATATATATTACTCCGTATCATATTACAATTCACTATAATTTTTAAGATTTTTAAGGTTAAAATATTGAAATCTTGACTAGAGAGTTAAATCGGGACAAAGAATGAAGGTAGTACTAAATAGTTTACGCAATAAATAAGAAACATTTTCAAATGTCAGCTAGCTTAAATGGTAACGTTATAAGAGGTGATAAATCATGTCGGGAGCATCTTGATGAGTCACCTTATTGATAAATTTAATGGCATCTTATTGTTAATTAGTTTTCTTGTAGGATAAAGTGATTACGATTTTACTAATGATTCATTCTGAATCCCGTTATCCCGGTTAAAAATATCACAATTCAATACTCACATATATAACACTGCATATAATCCTATAATAAATACTTAAACAATACATAACGAATTCGTCTTGGGTTTTTGTTTATCTCATTTAATGATAAACTACGAAAGTTCTCTTATGCCATACATCAATCTTATATAAAATATATTCCTATTATTATTATTATTACAACGATCTTACATGAGACTAAGTAGTGTCGTTACCGTTTGATGAAAGGCATGACGGAGGTGACCAACATATCTCGTCTTATCTTCTCCTGATCAGTTGCGGGTAATTGCTTCTCTTGACCCTCTGATGTCCCCGTGCTGCATACAATTTTTTTCTTATTTAATTATTATCACTTCGTACGAGTATTAATTAAGGAGTATAAATAATTGACATCTTGCATACTTCATTCTAAAAAGATATATCCATATATTAAACCACAATATTGTTCCTATTTGCTTGCTCAAATAAGTCAATAAAACATCATCAATTGACCGCTCACAAATTCTTATTTCAGACGGACTAATTCCGTCTGAAAAATAAGACGGGATTATGTTGCCACTTTTTGATAAAATGTAACCACAGCTTATATCAACTTGTTTTCAATAGCGGTTACATCTAACTGTAAAGTGGTTACAAAATCCCGTCTTATTGCTTCAGACCAAAATGGTCCGTCTGAAGCAAGACCAACTGTTGACCGCTGATGTCCCATGACTTTTGATTTATGCACATCGTACGTACGGCAACAGGTCGTATGCTGTATAGATAGGTCTAAAAAGGGCTAGGCATTGAATAAAGACAAAAAAAAGAGTAAATTAAATAGAAAATGCATACCATGGGCCGGGTAAGAACTCGCGTAGTTCTTCGGAGGAACTCCTAAACCACATTTCAGTTGTATTTTAATGTTCACAAATTTTTGTGTGAGACGGTCTTAAGAAAGACCTTAGAGTAGGCAACTACTTATAATAGCTTTTGTGTAAGGTATAAAATATTCTTATTGTTGTCATTGAATCTTATATTGTGTTATGATAACACTATTATACATTGTATAACGATTTTACACGAGTTTTAAAAACAACATATACGAAGTACTTTGTACGGAGTACTTTGTAATAACTTGTGAATAAAGATTGTTTACATCTTGTTGCATAAAGACCTTTTAGTGGTTATCTAATCACAATTTCTTACTGAATATGTTTTTTTTATAGCAGATTATAGCGTAATTCCATAAATGTATTTCCAAGTAAAAATAGAAGTGTAAAACGTAAGTATACATATACATATACATATACAATAAATACCATTATTGTGAATCTTTCTTCTTTAAATAATAGAATTACCTGATCCATAATTCGGAAATAGGTTGAGCACATAAAATCGGAGAATAATCCCCATTATATATACGCATTATGTCCGGTTTTACGTCCTCATACGTAACAATTGGCACATGTGTTTTGAACGTCTCCCGATCCACATCCCCATGCACCATGCCATGTCGTTTCAAGTATTCCGTCTCTGCGTTTTGGCTTAAGATCTCGGCCAAAACTTTGCTTTGCATTTCATCACAATTGCTAGTCACTTCATCAATGAACTTTACAGACTCATCATAGGCACGAACATGATCGTCTTTGCCCACCACTACCACCGACGTCACTTTTGTATCGTCGTAAACAGTCATAATTATCAATCGTAAATGATAATCTAGGAGTTTTATGAAATGTATTTAAATTAGTTTATCACTTCTTAATATTTGTGATATATATTAATGCATGAGAATTAGGTCGACTGCATGTTTTCCCTTTTTATAGTACTATGCATGTCTAGAAATTTACTATTACGTGACTCACGTGTTATTCAAATACGTACACGCTTAACCTCTAAGGCGGCTGTAACCCTAGTCAGAACTCAGAAGACGTACAAATGTACAACTGTACCTTTTTTCGGCCCTAGATACTTTGAGTAATAATCTCAGTCATTAATTTTTTGTGGAATTTTGGGTTGTTCAAAACTTTTAGCTAAATAGTATGGATTATAGAGTAAAACGGTTCACACTATCAAACGGTCTAACTTTGTAAGAAAACTATTCATTAAATGTCACTCCGTACTGAGTAGTAATTAGTTGTCTTCTTACATAATAAAACTGTATCATATCAGTGGTAGAGTCATGATTTGAAGCCAGCAAAAGTGAACCAATTTTAGAGTTGTAGTTATACTTTTTTCATTAAATAGTTATTTTAAGCTAAGACCGTCTAAAATGAGAACTTGTAATCGATTTGAGTATCGGTGAGTTTCAATTTCTTCAAAACTGGTGGCTGTTGAACCTTGTAAAATGACCTACCCTTAGAGTAGCTATCAAAGACATCAAGGCCATGTTTTTCACCTGTTGTATGTGACTCTCAAATCTTCCTCATAATAATATTGACTAGACACTATATATATCGTTCAAAATTATAGGGCAAATCAATAATTTCTGCAGCTTAGTAAATGTTTATTAAGTCAATAACTTTAAGAAATGTGCCGTTCAACAACTACGGAGTATAACTTTAAAGATTTCGTAGAAGAAGTGTCTCACACCGTTTAACGACGCGGAGTATATTTATATATAAGACCGTCTTACATAAGTACTTATAGTTGTGATCTCCCTTAAGCTAAGGCTAATTACGTGTTTTCAGGATTCACCAACCCCTTGTACTAGATCGGATCAAGTTCTGCAAATTTAGAATAACATGAGCACCGAAATAGGATACGAAAACACACCTTCAACTATAGCACGTCTTAAAACTAATGGAGGTCATATGCTCGACAAAAAAATAAGGCCTCAAATATAAATGTACAAGTGTATTACACAAATAGAATTATAACTTTAGTTGAAAAAAAAAATTTGTACAGCCAACCTAAATCTAACTGAGCTTACATGTATTTTTTTCTTTTAGATTTTTTAAAGTTTATCTTTTTTAGTGTTTAAGTGGATAAGATCAAATACTTTCTAGTAAAACTCATAATCTTTATTATAAAACTTTATAATTTTTAGGTAAAGCACATAATCTACATATACCACCAATTTGTACTACCTGGTGGTATAGTCTCTGCTGAGTAATACGGAGTATTATATTTCAAGGTTTGGATTAAATTTTATCAATAAAACTTGTAAATTTGATAACCAAAACTGAAGGCTCAGTTCCCCTACGCATGGCTTGGTTTTGATTATGCATGCAACTATTTCGATTGTCACGCCTAATCTCGTTAATACAACTAGTAATTGCCTCGGATTGGAGTAAGATACTAAAATGCGGCCACGACAATCTTCAAAACCTTTACAAAATGATCGTCGTGTTCAGGAGACATCTGATAAAATAGGAACGTATTACTTGATAATCAGTACACTGGAGGAGTTATCTCTCTTAGGAAAACGCACATGCTACATCCATTTACTCTACTCTCTTTTATACTCCGTATTATTGTTATTTAATTTATATAATTACCGTGATATAAAACTCCACTTTTTCTAACAGTTTTGTCTTAATATGATACCATGTCTGAAGCTAATAATCTTCTTATTAAAAAAAGTATCTCAAAATAAATAGGCAAAGGAAAAAGGATTCAAGTAAATCTGCAATGGAAATATGCATTGCAGATTGGCATGTAGTGACAAAAGAAGGCCAATTTGTTCAAGGAGCCCGTAAAGGGAGAACAGAAATAAACAAACCAAAGCTATTGAAATCTTATTCAAGTCAAACTCGATTCTTGAGTTTCAAATCGTCAGCTCTTTTGATCTTAGAACAACAATGTTAACTGACAAGATTACGATTTGATTTGACCGCTTTCCGGGCTTCAGTTCCCCTTAATAAGCATCCTGGAACTGTTGTTGGATCAAAAACTGAGCTTCTTTAACAATCGTTTTCACAACTTCACCAGCAAGTAGTATCTCTTTTATGAGCCCGACACCTTGCCCAGCGTACATGGCCATACTTTCGATATCACCAGTAGTAGTTTTGTTGGGCACTGTTCCTGCAAATCGTTTGATCTCTTTTTCCTGCCATTATTAATAAAGACGGAACATTTAATTAACACCCCTTGACGATTTCTTTGTCTATATCAGTTCAGTTACAACATTAAATTAACTTACCACTCCGTGTATTGTTGAACGGCCAATAACAGGCTGGTCAGTCTCATCTGCATTCTCAGGAAGGGATTTCCATTCACTAAAGAAAGGCGTCTGCAACACACGTTGTGGTGCTCCTGGCCATCTTGCACGACCAAATATATTAGTGTGTTCTGTCATCGAATATTCGATCAGCTTCTCCTTGTATATAGGATGAGCATAGCTCTCTTCAGTAGCAAGAAATCTAATTCATCCAAACAACTATAGTGATTAAAAACATCTTACAATAATAATACGACCTACAAACCATGACAGCATAAAAGTAGTACTAATATAGATTAACCCTTCTTTCATTTTCTACACTATATTTGCTACTCAAGTTCCAAAGATGCTTGATTTAAAAGGTTACACAAGGATGGTTACACACAAATCGAAATGTAAAGAAAGCGCGACAAAAATTGAGGCATATATTTTCATTTTTCGGTATCTAATGGATTCTTCCATTACTGCAGTACCCCCTTTGAACTAACAATATGTGCGTCTAGCAAAATAAATGAATTGCTTTAATCTGGTTCTTTAACATTAACAACTGAACGGATACAGTAAATTTAGTGCATGCACCGACAGACCATTTGTTTCGCAGACGGAGATGCTTCATCAGACTGCTAGTTTTCTTGCAGTAGAAAAATTGCAGTAAAAGTTGTTTGTTCTTTGAAAATTGAGTAGTTTCAGTCCCTCAGAGGATAAACTAGAGTCGGTCGGTAATGTAATTTACCGACTGATTTTATCGTGGTCGGTTTATTTCAGTCGGTAACTCAACTGATTCTGGTAGTGTAGACATCTATAGTCTTGGTAAGTATTGATATAAATTGTACCTAATTACCTAGGACGCATACCTTGTGCCAAGAGCAACACCGCGTGCCCCTAGTGCCAGAGCGGCAATGTAGCCACGCGCATCCACTATGCCACCAGCAGCAATCACTGGAATATCTTGCTCCCCGACCAAGTCAACTACTCTAGGCAACAATGCCATTAAACCTTCCTGCATAATAATATACATCATGTTGCAGCCGGATTAAGAGCATTATACAGAAAAATTAGCATTAATGAGTCTGTAGCAAACTGTGAAAATAACAGGGATATCGATAGTTCTTAATATCATCACCAACGGCAAATGTCAAAGAAACTAAGATGTGCTTCGTACGACGATTTATCATGAAAAAGTGCACAAATTGTATATACTTTCTAAAATTGTATATCCAGCACATATTTTAAAGGAATAACTGTGAAGCCGAAGCAAACCAATTTTTGACAGTACTTACACTACAAGAGATTACAACAGATAACTTGGGAGCATCAAACATTTTTGTTTACATCAACTTTAGGGCAGATTTTCTTAACCTGACCAATCACATGTCCACCAGCTTCACGTCCCTGTACGATGATACCATCGACTCCTACATCAATTGCCTTTTTTGCAGCTTCAACGCTCCCAACCTAATGTGACCATGCAACAGGCAAGTCAGACAAAACTTAGACACTTTCTTATCTGAACACTTAGATGGTGACTACTTATAAAGTTCCAGAGTAAACTACAAGCCGACAAATACTACTTTATGTACGTTGCAAGGCAAAGCCCACTGCCCACCGGACACTCAACCAATTCCACAGCTAGTTATGAAAGCAAATTTTCACTCTTTCACCAAAATTCAAATCAGTAGCTTTTTACATATCTAAGCTAGAACATGAACATTCAGGTGCAGCCAAATACTTAGTAGCAGGATACAAAAAAGTTACGCCTAACACGGAATAGCCCTATAACAAGTTGTACATCACAATGGAAGTATGATGTGACACTAAAACAAGGCAAGCGAGGGGAGGATATTTCGGTAGGCAAGAAAGATAATCATATATACTTACTTGGGGAACAACTTTAACACCGGCATTATGAGCCCTACATACGAGCTCCTCTGAGACGTCACCCCAGTACAATTGAAGTACTGCCACCTTTTCTTCTAGAATAGCTTTCAAATTTTCTTCATGAGGAAATGCCAGAACAAGGCCGATTCCAAAGGGTTTGTTAGTTAAGGTCCGCGTCTTCCTTATCATATCCCTCACATATTCTGGACATTCCTGGCACGTGTATAAAACTAATATGTCAGCATAAGGACATACGGTTGCATGAAGTCAATGGCCAATGCCTCAATAGTAAGTTCAATTTCCTAGGATTGTCCAGCAAATATAGAAAATGGGAGGCATCTATTCGAGCAATTGGGTGTATACTAGTGATTAAAGCGAGGAGACTTTAAACGATATCAATGTGTTTGTCGGACATACGAGTTCTGAAGTTACTGATGCAATGCTTTTTGCTTGTTTTTCTGTTTACTCTAGTTGTTCAGATACAAGAGTAATGTGGAATCAGAAAAATTGATTTTCTAGAATGTTTTGGTTCGTCTTTTCGCAATCAGCTGGTTCCCATAGTCCAATAAATGATCTAAATGGAAAATGGCTTGACATACTATAGGCAAATACAGTGCAACTAGGTAGCTAAAGGAGCCACTCGCGAAATGATGACACACAATTAGCGATGGTTGAGGCCTAATATATGATTCGGTACCTTACCATACTACAACCAGTTCAGTATTACTCCTATCAGTAGTACACTAGTAATGCAATAACGTATACTAGAAAATAATCGAAAAATTCAAATTTGTCACTGTAGCAGGCGATCGCTCCACCAGGAGTCCTAGCCCCATGAAGTTCCCCCACCGGCTTCCATTACCCCAAAAACCTTTCATTAACCTTATTCATCGTCAATTCATATCCATATTCTAAAATTTCATGCGCGTATGGGTGATAACGCGCCGAGCTGAGCCGAGCGGAGTGCAAGCTTGGCCTTGCTCAGTTTGTGCTCAAGAAACAAAACTCGAGCTCGAGCCAATCTCAAGAAAATTGAGTTCATTACCATGCTCGCGAACTTAAACCCAAAATTCGAGCTCAACTTGAGCTTATATATTATTCTTAAGTTACAGGTTTATTTTCCTTTCCATATGTTTAATAAGACGATTCGGAGATTACATATAAAAGTATTGGGCAAATCAATGAAGAAAATTTATATGGTTTTACAAATATATAATCATGATAGATATATTTATAAAATAAGAGCAAAATGTTATTTTATCACACAATATCGAGCTTCTCACGACTAAGTCAATCTCGCACAAGCCAAGCTTTAATCGAGCCAAGCCCGAATTACACGCGAGCTGTCTCGTCTCACTATTTCCTCTATAAAATCATGCATGATTACTTAAATCAAAATCCCAAACATAGAAAGTCAATCAAATTTTATAAACATAAAAAAAACAATGATATGGCGCCACCAGATAGTACCACGTGCTCACCTACGCTATATAATGACTAATGTCCCATCAACTTTACACTCTCCGTACCAATTATTTGTTTACATTAAATACAAAAAGATAAACAAATAATTGCGACCAAGAGGATAATTTTGAAGAGACCCTTACATAATATCTGTGGCGTCATCTCATTTTCCGCAAGCAAGTAAACATACCCAATCAGGACAACGAAGAAAGGCAAGAGCACCAGCGTTAGCAACAACAGAAACAAGTTCAGGTCCAGAAATGTCAGGACCAAGTGGGGCCTGTACAATTCCATAGTCAAACCCAAGTATTCCTTTCCACCCCATTTTTTTTTTACTTTTTACTTTTTATTACTCTGTTTTTTTTTCCTGTGTTGAAATTTTGAAATTATGTTTGATTTTTTTTTGGATTAGATTAAATAAACATTAAAGGGAGAGAAAGGGAACGTAAGCCAAGACGTGAGCAGGAGAAAGTGAGTGTCCATTTTTGATTTTTTGTGATGAATTTGGAATTTACAATTTAATACTCCATAGTACCTCTCATTGCCAAAATTGTTCCGATTCGATAAAGCTGACTCAGGATATTCGAAAATAACCTAAGACGCACGATTTGAAATTGGCTCGATTAACCTTAATTGATTTAACTTGAAGTGACTAGAAATGCATTACCCGAAATGATTTAGTTAAGTGGCAAATTTCTGACTTGAAATGACCAAAACAACCCACAATAACCCGATTTGAAGTGCACGATCCAGAGTTACCAAAGTGAGCCGATAAATATTTACCTGAACTCCTAAAGTATCCGAAAGTGACGGCCCTATTTATTTACTTTATTTATAACATAGAAAATAAGATAAGATAAGTTCAGTGAGAGTGACTAAAACTTTGAGCTAGTCATGTACTACAAGACAGTTTTATAACATAGTTTCCTCATATAAGAACTTATTATTAGAGATATTAGGAAAATATATTATTAGATATTATATTGGAGAATATACGGTCTACAAGACGGATGATTACAAGACGGATGATTACAAGACGGTCTGTGGTCTATTTACGAGAAATGATGATTACTATGTCATTCATTGTATTTGACTTATTAGATTCATTTGTATTAGTCTCGTAAGATCTTGTATAAATAGCTATGCATTTGATAATAATATCTAATAATATATTTTCTTAATATCTCTAATACTTATATTACGTATTTTGACCTTTTTTTTTAAAAAAAAACTTGGAATAAAAGAAGTTGGGCAAAAAAAAAAGGCTAGTGACGTTGTCCTCGTGTAGTGATAAGCCATGAGCCCATGACTATTCCTGTTTTTCTTAGTGGTCCATGAAGCTGTGACTTCTCCTGAAAACCGTTGGGCCTATACTTTCTTAAGCAAAAGTGAATGGGCCGAATGAATGGGCCGAATGAATGGGCCGAATGCGTATGAGTTATGCCTTATTCAGTTGTGCTCGATAGATGCCCACTGGCCCCAACCCCACAACCGTTATGCATTTTAGGCAACCCAAATGGTTTATTGTAAGAATCTTATATACTATCACAAAAAGTCGAATACTTGTGGAAAGTGGTTTTACGCAAATTTATCATAAATGGAGTTTTTAAGTAACTATGAATGGTCAAACGTGCCGGCCGGATCGGGCCTAGGGTGGGGCTGACCTAACTTACTTGTTCAACCCGGGCATAGCCCGAGGAAGGGATCGGGATTGGTCAGGCCTGGTGAAGGTGAACCCGGACCCTGCCTAAGGGGTGGGTGCTGGTCGGGGGATAGCCCGACTCAGATATGCTCCACCCGGCCCCAGCCGCCCGGGCCTTGTATTTGGTGGGTCGGGGCGGGCCGCTCGCATGTTTAACTAGAACTAGTAACCGGTTTTACGCACTAAGATTTGAGTTTGAATTCGTTTTACAAATATATTTGTTTAAAACCGCCTTACACAAGCCAATTCATATACAATAAGATCCTTAGATGTATGTTAGTGAGCTAACTTATATAGGTTCCAAAGTCCAATCTCTTTTACAAAAGTGACCGTGATAATTTTGTAAGTAACTCGAAAACTTAGTGACAAGGCTCAATAAAAGTCATCATATACAAATAATACAATTGGTGATATAATCCTTCTATTCAACCAGTCACATGCTATTTGACATCTTAAAAAGGAGTTGTACATGCAGTGGTGGAGCTATTTGAAATCCTAATCTTTTGCTCCCCATTATAATATTCTTGTTATATTCGTGCACCTTTGTTAACTGTAATATAAGTTATAGTGATACAAAGAACTCTATATAATAGTCACACGTGAGTGTCCTACATGGATAAAAGAGAAGAAAGTTTATTAATTTAATCATCTAAGATAAGGGATTACTTCCTCTACTGTCATTCAGTTTTAGCTGAACCTCCTTGAAACTATGAAGCAGACTATCGTTCTTTCATCTGAGTATGGCTCAAATCCGCTTGAATGATTTAACACCATCCAAATTCCCAAGTTCCTCACATATTGAAAGCGAATCAAAATACCATGCTACTTGTATATTCCAAGGACAAAATGACAATAATAATTTGAATTTTGGACGTAGCATAAGTATACATCAAGGACCATTAAAGCCAATTTGCTGCTTTTTCAGTCACTTGGTGACGAAAATCATTAAAGTCAAAGAAAAAAAATAGGAAGGCTAACCAAAAAAAAGAGGTAGTCAAATTATTGGTGCTACTAGTTTTGTTTGACACCATTTATCGATCAACACAAGTTTTAAAAAGTTTGAAAATTGTAAATATCTCCATCACTTGTTATGTCGGACGTCCAACAACAAATTCATAGGGAGTACTACACACTACTACTCTAGTCATTCCTCATTAGTCATTAGTAATCCCTACAAATTATTGGAGTATTAAAACGGATAATCCAACCTTGAAAACGGATAATTACAATGATGTCATTAGTGATATACATATTTGTATTATTAGATTAGAAGATAAAAACATGTTTTACGTGTTCAGGAAAAGATGTTATACAACTAATTTATTTACTGTAATTTGTAAAAAAAATTATTGAAAAGGGTTAGTGGACTAGGTGGGTGTTGTAACTTTGTGAGCATATACCGCCTCGCATAGAATTTAAGTTTTTTTATCAAATGTTATAAGAGGTATGGATGATTTAGAGTGGTGTAGCTAGCGAAGGGCTAGATTCTTGAGGATCAAAATTTTAAAAAAAATTAGTTAATTTTCTGATCTTTACGAGTTTTCCTTACGCCATTATTACTATACTTAGCTTATTCGTCCGACATTTTGCTGACTTTAAATTCGTGCCTTCATCACGATCTAGGAATGTAAACATGTTTGTTTCGGGTCAGGTGGAGAATCACCCGAATCCGTCTCCCGAATTCTAGGCCTCCACCAATCACCCGTAAATCCCTTCACCCAAATCAGGTTTAGAACGAGTGCAGGTGAAATTGACAACCGTAGTTAAATCTACAACGACATTGTGTTGATCTAATAATATCGTCCTTTCGAGAGACTAAGATATAATATTTGGTTTTGATTTGTTGAAGGAAAAGGCCAAAATTCATTATAGCACATATAGGCACACGAGCAAATTAGATGCGCCCTTATTATGTAGGGTATTATAAAGAAGACGCCTTGATAGTTTTCATTCATAATTTGATTAATTTGCATATAATGTGATGGGATAGGTTAACTAATGTTTAATGGGTTAGGAATACTATTGAGCATTATTATTATTATTTTGTCCTTGGCCGACTATATATATTCCTTGTCAAACATATTGTATAGTACGAGTACTTGAATTGGTAGGATAATATACACTGTAACATTCAATATTAGTGGCTCATTTCTCTGTTATCTTGGGTCATTTGAAAGATTGATGTCCTATAATAGGGACCCAAATATGGTCATCAATATTTCTATCTTTTCAAATAATTTCGTTTGATTCTAAATAAAGGTTGCTCAAAATTTGCATCTATATGTTAGAAATATTACGTAATATTCCATATATTTATCTTTCCATCTTTCTCATTGTATAATCTTGTTAATATTTTCAAATTTCCGTCTTATAGTATATTACCATAGTTTATATTAGGTAAATATTGTAACTAGTACTCCCTCCTAGTCGGTCATTTCTTCCCTCTTTCTTTATTGGGTAAGTCGGGTTTTCTTCCCTCTTTCCCTTTTTGGATGTGGGGTTGTGTGTTTTGTGTGGTCTAAATTCATTTGTATGTGGGGTAGTGTGTTTTGTGTGGTTCAAATTCATTTCCTTAATTTTTGTGTAAAAGTGAAAAGGGAAGAAATGAGTGACTAGGAGGGAGTATAAAATATAAATACTAGTCTTGTATTCATTGATAATGTGTGAATAATAATAATAAAAACTCTTTCCCTTACACTATAATGGACTTTTAAATCTCTTGTCACTCAATTTTGTAACAATAAATATCTCTTAAAACGAATATACATGTCTTATGATTAAAACGGGTCAACTAAACATAAGAATTTTGCTAATATCTAGGCATCTTAATTTGTTTTGTCTTATCTATGTAAGTGGTACCTAATTGACATGTTTTAAGTTTAAGAAGGATTATGTCCGTCTGAAATGAGAATTTATTATTGTATGAAAACATATCTTTACAATATATTAATTTTCCACTAACAAAATCGAGTGCCAGAAAAAATTTCTGAGAAATTGACATCTGATTTGAAATAAAGATAGTTTGGAGACCTTAAAACCACTTTTCAGACCTTGTTTGTATTATAGGAAACAAGTAGTAGTAATCTTCGTGTTTACGTTCTTTAAAGAAGAATACTAAAAACCAATTGATATTTATAGACTTAACAGGTCTATAAACACCTGTAGGTAAAAATTATTTTTGGTTTCCGAATATCGCTGAAAACCGCTGATTTTGAAGGTTATTATCCACGGTTTTCAGGACAACTGGGTATTGAAAAAAAAATATCTCTAAATTCGCACTATAATATCTCTAAGACATATAATAATGACTCAAGATAACGAAATTGGCATTTGATTTAAAATAGAGATATTTTGGAGACCTTAAGACCACTTTTCAGACCGTGTATGTATTAGATGAAACAAGTAGTAATCTCCGTGTTTACGTTGTTTAAAGAAAGATACTAACATCCAATTGCTATTTATAGACGTAATGGGTCTATAAATACCTTTAGGGAAAAAAATATATTTGGTTTCCGAATATCACTGAAAACCGCTGATTTTCAAGGTTATTATCCACGGTTTTCAGGACAACTGAGCCTTTAAATAAAATGTCTCTAAATTCGCACTGTAATATCTATAAGACATATAATAATGACTCAAGATAACGAAATTAGCATCTCACTTGAAATAAAGATAATTTGAAGACCTTAAGACCACTTTTCAGACCTTGCCTGTATTAGAAGAAATAAGTAGTATTCTCTGTTTTTACATTGTTTAAAGAGGGATACTAACATCCAATTCCTATTTATAAACGTAACAAATTTATAAATACCTTTAATAAAAAATATTTTTGGTTTCCGAATATCACTGAAAATCGTTTATTTTGAAGGTTATTATCCACGATTTTCAAAACAACTGGGCCTTTCAATAAAATGTTTCTACATTCGCGCTGTAATATCTTTAAGACATATAATAATGATTCAAGATAACGAAAATGGCATCTGATTTGAAATAAAGATAGTTTGGAAACCTTAAGAGTTAAGACCATTTTTCAGACCTTGTTTGTATTAGAGGAAACAAATAGTAATCTCCGTTTTTACGTTGTTTAAAGAGAAATACTAAAACCAATTGCTATTTATAGACTTAACGGGTTTATAAACAACTTTAGGGAAAAAATATTTTTTTTTTTCCGAATATCGCTGATTTTGAAGGTTATTATCCACGGTTTTCGGGACAACTGAGCCATGAAATAAAATATCTTAATTTCGCACTATAATATCTCTAAGATATATAATAATGACTCAAGATTACGAAATTGGCATCTAATTTAAAATAAAGATAATTTGGAGACCTTAAGACATTGTTTGTAAGAGAAAACAAGTAATAATCTTCGTGTTTACGTTCTTTAAAGAGGGATACTAAAACAAATTTCTATTTATAGACTTAACGGGTCTATAAACACCTTTAGGGAAAAATAATTTTGGGTTTCCGAATATCGGTGAAAACCGTTGATTTTGAAGGTTATTATCCACGGTTTACGGGACAACTAGGTCTTGAAAAAAAATGTCTATAAATTCGCACTATAATATCTCTAAGACATATAATAATGACTCAAGATAACGAAATTGGCATCTGATTTAAAATAGAGATATTTTAAGAGACCTTAAGACCACTTTTCAGACCTTGTATGTATAAGATGAAACAAGTAGTAATCTCCGTGTTTACGTTGTTTAAAGAGGGATACTAACATCCAATAGTTATTTATAGACGTAACGGGTTTATAAATACCTTTAGGGAAAAAATATATTTGGTTTCCGAATATCGCTGAAAACCGCTGATTTTCAAGGTTATTATCCACGGTTTTCGGGACAACTGTGCCTTAAAATAAAATGTCTCTAAATTCGCACTGTAATTAATATCTATAAGACATATAATAATGACTCAGGATATCGAAATTGGCATCTCACTTGAAATAAAGATAATTTGGAGACCTTAAGACCACTTTTCAGACCTTGTCTGTATTAGAAGAAACAAGTAATAATCTCTGTTTTTACGTTGTTTAAAAAGGGAAACTAAAAACCAATTGTTATTTATAGACGTAACGGGTCTATAAACACCTTTAGGGTAAAAATATTTTTGGTTTCCGAATATCGCTAAAAACCGCTAATTTTGAAGGTTATTATCCACGGTTTTCGGGACAACTGAGCCTTGAAATAAAATATCTATAATTCGCACTATAATATCTCTAAGATATATAATAATGACTCAGAACAACGAAATTGGCATCTGATTTGAAATAGAGATATTTTGGGGATCATAAGACCACTTTTCAGACCTTGTATGTATTAGATGAAAACAAGTAATAATCTCCGTTTTTACGTTGTTTAAATAGCGATACTAACATCCAATTGCTATTTATAGACGTAACGGGTCTATAAATACCTTTAGGGAAAAAATATATTTGGTTTCCGAATATTGCTGAAAACCGCTGATTTTCAAGGTTATTATCCACGGTTTTCGGGACAACTGGGTTTTGAAATAATATGTCTTTAAATTCGCAATGTAATATCTATAAGACACATAATAATGACTCAAGATAACGAAATTGGCATCTCACTTGAATAAAGATAATTTTGAGATCTTAATACCACTTTTCAGACCTTGTATGTATTAGAATAAACAAGTAGTAATCTCTATTTTTACATTGCTTAAAGAGGGATACTAACATCCAATTCCTATTTATAAACGTAACGGGTTTATAAATATCTTTAATAAAAAATATTTTTGGTTTCCGAATATCACTGAAAATCGTTGATTTTGAAGGTTATTATCCACGATTTTCAGGACAACTGGGCCTTGCAATAAAATGTTTCTAAATTCTCACTGTTGTAACAACCCTCGCGAATGCGGAAAGATAAAACATACAAGCATGTGAATTATATAGCGGAAATATGAAGTTTTAAAAACTTTTATACATGCAAGGAAAAAATACGAGGAGTGTCATATATTACAAATTAAAGTACGAATTATACTACATCAAGAGACGAGGTCTCTCCAAAAAGTTAACAAGTAAAAGTGTTTAGCAAACTAGCTAATTAACGACTAGAGGTGTTTTATCCAGGGACAACGCCCGCTAGCTCACACCCGAATCCAAAATGTCAAGCAAAAAGCCATCCATGCAAGCAACCTGTTCATCCATGAAAAACATGAACGCCGCAATCAGTGGGGAGTAACTCCGGGTTCTCCCAGCCATATCACATTAAACGTACATAGTAGGAAATAAAAAAGTAGAGCATGCATACATATAGATATACATGTGAGATACGATAAGGATAGATAGGCAATTCAATATATAATGATAAGAGCATATGGAATACAAATTCGAATCCATCATGTTATACAAAGACTCGGGGAAGACACTCTTAGACAACCGAATACGCTCACTGGGGCTTGCATCTCACCGTTAGCGGTATAAGTTTGATAAGATTGAGACTCGACAAACAAACCATGCCAAGTCATGCGATGACCACAATGAATCCATCATATTATCATCCATTCAGACATACCGATACATAGACGATGCCCAATCATGCAGTGACCATGAATAATAAGTCATGAAATCACGCATTCAAGAACGACGACACAAAGACGACCTCTCTCACGGTAAATGAAACGCACTAGCACCGTGTACATGGCAAGTATGATTAAAAGGCATCCTCGGGATATAACATTTCCCTGAACGCATACACGATGCTACCATTTCGTATATGTAGGACTAATTTCCTCCTGGTAGGCACGACGATATAAATATCGGTCCTAGTCTAAAAAACCTGGCCAGACTCTGGGAGAATAAACCATTTTCCGAATTCGACATGCGATGACGTTTCGCATCCAAGACTCGGTCAAATCATTGACGCCGAGTACCCAATTCGGTAGATCAATTCACGAAAGAGGCGGAAAAGAGCACAAGCCTCATAACAAGCGGTACGCTACATGCAAATAACACCACCTCGCAAGTACACAACATTTGACGGCCGGGTCGATCAACGCATAGCGTTCAACTCCCAACAACGTCGTCGTATGCCCACTAACACATGCATTTAAGCAGTAGGATACCTCTCCGTTCCGACATTCCAGCCTTACGAACGGGAAGGTAGCCAAGGGAATGAGAGTACAAAGCACAAGACAAAATAGTGCTCAAACCGTATCATTTGTAAAACCGACTCAAAGTGGGAACATACCAAAAACCGTCACAAAACATGAGAATAGGGAATCATATAAGTTTAAATATGATAAAAATGAGTCAATACATGATACATAAGCATTAGAACAAGTTTATGAAGCATAATGAATAAAAAACATAGATACCTCTCCAAAACAACGTTGTTTGGAAACCAACGAAAACAAGGGTCCACTTCAAACGGTCATAACTAGAGTTCTAGACATGCAAATGCAGAAATTCAAATGGAGGTGATAGCTTATCCTCTTACGGTTCCAACGGGATGTCACACGCCAAAACAAGCAAGTAACGAAGGAGATATGATCATTTTACGAAAAGGGGTCAGTGCAGGAAAATTACTGTCGGCAGCGAGTGACGCTGCCTGCGTCACCACGACGCAGCCTGCGTCCCACAGCGCGTCCCACACGGGATTCAGGAACGATCAATTTCCAACAAGTTACCAACAACCAAATCCTCATTTATCATCACAAACCATCAATTCTCATATCAATTAACCACTAACAACAACCAACAACAACAACACAAGTCCTAAGCATACTAACCATAATCTAAATACGATTACTAGCCTAGAAAACACATAAAACACGTAAATGATATCGAGTAACCCTTCACCGTTACCTTTTCGCGTCTTTAAACGGTTTCTAAACCTTCCTAGTCTCCACCTACATACAATTAGATAATAAAAGATAAATATCATTCACCTTAAGAAAGACGGATAATTTAAAAAGCGAGAAATACGGTAATTTTATTACCAATACGGATAGAGGAAGCTAAGAGGGGAAGAACAAGACGAACCTAGATGAATTTGAGCAATAATTGAAAGCGTAGCGATGATTCGAAGATGGATCAAATATGGAGGCTAGGGATTTGGGGTTTACTTAGTGATGAAGTAAGAAGAAGATTGAATGAGGGTGTTAGGGTTGTGAGGGAGTATATGAAGAGTAAGTGGAAAGGTCAAGGAAAAAGTCAAAGACGGCTCAAAAGTCAAGAAAAAGTCAAAGACGGCTCAAGACGGAATTCACTTGAAATTTCGCATAATATCCAAATACGAACTCGGAAATTCCAAATTCGACACGATAAATTTAATTCTAAACAAAAACTAAATTTCGCTGAAAAGTATCCGTAAAATATTTTAATTATAAAAATAGGGTACATTTATGGGTGTTACACTGTAATATCTCTAAGACATATAATAATGATACAAGATAAAGAAATTGGCATCTAATTTAAAATAAAGATAGTTTGGAAACCTTAAGAGTTAAGACCCTTTTTAGACCATTTTTGTATTAGAGGAAACAAGTAGTAATCTCCGTTTTTACGTTGTTTAAAGAGGGATACTAAAAACCAATTGTTATTTATAGACTTAACGGGTTTATAAACAAATTTAGGGAAAATATATTTGGTTTTCGAATATTGCTGAAAACCGCTGATTTTCAAGGTTATTATCCACGGTTTTCGGGACAACTGAGACTTGAAATAAAATGTCTCTAAATTCGAACAGTAATATCTATAAGACATATAATAATGACTCAGGATAACGAAATTAGCATCTCACTTGAAATAAAGATAATTTAGAGACCTTAAGACTACTTTTCAGACCTTGCCAGTATTAGAAGAAACAAGTAGTATTCTCTGTTTTTACATTTTTTAAAGAGGGATACTAACATCCAATTGCTATTTATAAACGTAACGAATTTATAAATACCTTTAATAAAAATTATTTTTGGTTTCCGAATATTACTGAAAATCGTTGATTTTGAAGGTTATTATCCACGATTTTCAGGACAACTGGGCCTTGCAATAAAATGTTTCTAAATTCGCGCTGTAATATCTCTAAGACATATAATAATTAATGATTCAAGATAATGAAATTGACATATGATTTGAAATAAAGATAGTTTGGAAACCTTAAGAGTTAAGACCTTTTTTCAGACCTTGTTTGTATTAGAGGAAACAAATTTTAATCTCCGTTTTTACGTTGCTTAAAGAGGAATACTAAAACCAATTGCTATTTATAGACTTAACGGGTTTATAAACAACTTTAGGGAAAAAATATTTTTTATTTCCGAATATCGCTGAAAACATCTGATTTTGAAAGTTATCCACGACTTTCGGGACAACTGGGTCATGAAATAAACTGTCTTAAATTTGCACTATAATATCTCTAAGACATATAATAATGACTCAAGATAACGAAATTGGCATCTGATTTAAAATAAAAATATTTTGGAGACCTTAAGACATTGTTTGTATTAGAGGAAAACAAGTAGTAATCTTCGTGTTTACGTTCTTTAAAGAGGGATACTAAAACCAATTGTTATTTATAGACTTAACAGGTCTATAAACACCTTTAGAAAAAAATTATTTTTGGTTTCCGAATATCTTTGAAAACTTCTGATTTTGAAGGTTATTATTCACGGTTTTCGGGACAACTGGGTCTTGAAAAAAAATGTCTCTAAATTCGAAATATAATATCTCTAAGACATATAATAATGACTCAATATAACTAAATTGGCATGTGATTTAAAATAGAGATATTTTGAAGATTTTAAGACCACTTTTCAGACCTTGTATTTATAAGATGAAACAAGTAGTAATCTCCGTGTTTACGTTGTTTAAAGAGGATACTAACATCCAATTGTTATTTATAGACGTAACGGGTTTATATTAACCTTTAGGGAAAAAATATATTTGTTTCCGAATATCGCTGAAAACCGCTGATTTTCAAGGTTATTATCCACGGTTTTCGGGACAACTGGGCCTTGAAATAAAATGTCTCTAAATTCGCACTATAATATCTATAAGACATATAATAATGACTCAGGATATCGAAATTGGCATCTCACTTGAAATAAAGATAATTTGGAGACCTTAAGACCACTTTTCAGACCTTGTATGTATTAGAAGAAACAAGTAGAAATATTCGTTTTTACGTTGTTTAAAGAGGGATACTAAAACCAATTGGTATTTATAGACGTAACGGGTCTATAAACACCTTTAGGGTAAAAATATTTTTGGTTTCCGAATATCGCTAAAAACCGCTAATTTTGAAGGTTATTATCTACGGTTTTCGGGACAGCTGAGCCTTGAAATAAAATATCTATAATTCGCACTATATTATCTCTAAGACATATAATAATGACTCAGAATAACGAAATTGGCATCTGATTTGAAATAGAGATATTTTGGGGATCATAAGACCACTTTTTAGACCTTATATGTATTAGATGAAAACAAGTAATAATCTGTGTTTTTACGTTGTTTAAATAGCGATACTAACATCCAATTGCTATTTATAGACGTAACAGGTCTATAAATACTTTTAGGGAAAAAATATATTTGGTTTCCGAATATTGCTGAAAACCGCTGATTTTCAAGGTTATTATCCACGGTTTTCAGGACAACTGGGTCTTGAAATAATATGTCTCTAAATTCGAAATGTAATATCTATAAGACATATAATAATGACTCAGCATAACGAAATTGGCATCTCACTTGAATAAAGATAATTTGGGGACCTTAAAACCACTTTTCAGACCTTATATCTATTAGAAGAAACAAGTAGTAATCTCTATTTTTACATTGTTTTAAGAGGGATACTAACATCCAATTCCTATTTATAAACGTAACGGGTTTATAATTATCTTTAATAAAAAATATTTTTGGTTTCCGAATATCAATGAAAATCGTTGATTTTGAAGGTTATTATCCACGATTTTCAGGACAACTGGGCCTTGCAATAAAATGTTTCTAAATTCTCACTGTAATATCTCTAAGACATATAATAATGATTCAAAATAAAGAAATTGGCATCTAATTTGAAATAAAGATAGTTTGGAGACCTTATAATTAAGACCATTTTTAGACCTTTTTTGTATTAGAGGAAACAAGTTGTAATCTCCGTTTTTACGTTGTTTAAAGAGGGATACTAAAAACCAATTGTTATTTATAGACTTAACGGGTTTATAAACAACTTTAGGGAAAATATATTTGCTTTCCGAATATTGCTAAAAACCATTGATTTTCAAGGTTATTATCCACGGTTTTCGGGACAACTGAGACTTGAAATAAAATGTCTCTAAATTCGCACTTTAATATCTATAAGACATATAATAATGACTCAGGATAACGAAATTAGCATCTCACTTGAAATAAATATAATTTGGAGACCTTAAGACTACTTTTCAGACCTTGCCTCTATTAGAAGAAACAAGTAGTATTCTCTGTTTTTACATTGTTTAAAGAGGGATACTAACATCCAATTGCTATTTATAAACGTAACGAATTTATAAATACCTTTAATAAAAATTATTTTTGGTTTCCGAACATTACTGAAAATCGTTGATTTTGAAGGTTATTATCCACGATTTTCAGGACATCTGGGCCTTGCAATAAAATGTTTCTAAATTCGCGCTGTAATATCTCTAAGACATATAATAATTAATGATTCAAGATAATGAAATTGGCATATGATTTGAAATAAAGATAGTTTGGAAACCTTAAGAGTTAAGACCATTTTTCAGACCTTGTTTGTATTAAAGGAAATAAATAGTAATCTCCGTTTTTACATTGTTTAAAGAGGAATACTAAAACCAATTGCTATTTATAGACTTAACGGGTTTATAAACAACTTTAGGGAAAAAATATTTTTGGTTTCCGAATATCGCTGAAAACTGCTGATTTTGAAAGTTATTATCCACGACGTTCGGGACAACTGGGCCATGAAATAAACTGTCTTAAATTCGCAATATAATATCTCTAAGACATATAATAATGACTCAAGATAACGAAATTGGCTTCTTATTTAAAATAAAAAAAATTTGGAGACCTTAAGACTTTATTTGTATTAGAGGAAAACAAGTAGTAATCTTCGTGTTTACGTTCTTTAAAGAGGGATACTAAAACAAATTGCTATTTATAGACTTAACAGGTCTATAAACACCTTTAGGAAAAATTTATTTTTTGTTTCCCAATATCGCTGAAAACTTCTGATTTTGAAGGTTATTATCCACGGTTTTCGGGACAACTGGGTCTTGAAAAAAAATGTCTCTAAATTCGCAATATAATATCTCTAAGACATACTCCCTCCCATCCAAACAAAAGGTTACATGGGAGGGAGCACAAGTTTTAAGAAAAAGTTGATAAAGGAAGGGTAGTATTGGAATGGAAGTAGGACCACTTGAATATTTAATGTTAGTTGGGTGGGTGGGGTAATGGCATTTTGTGTAAATATATAGGGTAGATGAGGAGTATTTGGTCTTATTTATTACCCAAAAAGGAATGGGTAGATTGGTTTGGATGGTCCAAATAAGGCAAGTTTAACCTTTGGTCTGGATGGAAGGGAGTATAATAATGACTCAAGATAACTAAATTGGCATCTGATTTAAAATAGATATATTTTGAAGATCTTAAGACTACTTTTCAGACCTTATATGTATTAGATGAAAACAAGTAATAATCTCCGTTTTTACGTTGTTTAAATAGCGATACTAACATCCAATTGTTATTTATAGACGTAACGGGTTTATAAATACCTTTAGGGAAAAAATCTATTTGTTTTCCGAATATCGCTGAAAAACGCTGATTTTCAAGGTTATTATCCACGATTTTCGAGACAACTGGGCCTTGAAATAATATGTCTCTAAATTTGCATTGTAATATCTATAAGACATATAATAATGACTAAAGATAACGAAATTGGCATCTGATTTAAAATAAAAAAATTTTGGATACCTTAAGACCTTGTTTGTATTAGAGGAAAACAAGTAGTAATCTTCGTGTTTACGTTCTTTAAAGAGGGATACTAAAACCAATTGCTATTTATAGACTTATTAGGTCTATAAACACCTTTAGGAAAAAATTATTTTTGGTTTTTGAATATCTTTGCAAACTTCTGATTTTGAAGGTTATTATTCACGGTTTTCGGGACAACTGAGTCTTGAAAAAAATTGTCTCTAAATTCGAAATATAATATCTCTAAGACATATAATAATGACTCAAGATAACTAAATTGGCATGTGATTTAAAATAAAGATATTTTGAAGATCTTAAGACCACTTTTCAGACCTTGTATGTATAAGATGAAACAAGTAGTAATCTCCGTGTTTACGCTGTTTAAAGAGGGATACTAACATCCAATTGTTATTTATAGACGTAACGGGTTTATAAATACCTTTAGGGAAAAAATATATTTGTTTTCCGAATATCGCTGAAAACCGCTGATTTTCAAGGTTATTATCCACGGTTTTCGGGACAACTGGACCTTGAAATAAAATGTCTCTAAATTCGCACTGTAATATCTATAAGACATATAGTAATGACTCAAGATAACGAAATTGGCATCTGATTTAAAATAAAAATATTTTGGAGACCTTAAAACCACTTTTCAGACCTTGTCTGTATTAAAAGAAACAAGTAATAATCTCCGTTTTTACGTTGTTTAAAAAGGGAAACTAAAAACCAATTGCTATTTATAGACGTAACGGGTCTATAAAGACCTTTAGGGTAAAAATATTTTTGGTTTCCGAATATCGCTAAAAACCGCTAATTTTGAAGGTTATTATCCACGGTTTTCGGGACAACTGAGCCTTGAAGTAAAATATCTATAATTCGCACTATATTATCTCTAAGACATATAATAATGACTCTGAATAACGAAATTGGCATCTGATTTAAAATAGAGATATTTTGGGGATCATAAGACCACTTTTCAGACCTTGTATGTATTAGATGAAAACAAGTAATAATCTCCGTTTTTACGTTGTTTAAATAGCGATACTAACATCCAATTGCTATTTATAGACGTAACGGGTCTATAAATACCTTTAGGGAAAAAATATATTTGGTTTCCGAATATTGCTGAAAACCGCTGATTTTCAAGGTTATTATCCACGGTTTTCGGGACAACTGGGTCTTGAAATAATATGTCTCTAAATTTGCAATGTAATATCTATAAGACATATAATAATGACTCAGGATAACGAAATTGGCATCTCACTTGAATAAAGATAATTTGGGGACCTTAATACCACTTTTATGACCTTATATGTATTAGAAGAAACAAGTAGTAATCTCTATTTTTACATTGTTTAAAGAGGGATAATAACATCCAATTCCTATTTTTAAACGTAACGGGTTTATAAATATCTTTAATAAAAAATATTTTTGGTTTCCGAATATCATTGAAAATCGTTGATTTTGAAGGTTATTATCCACGATTTTCAGGACAAATGGGCCTTGCAATAAAATGTTTTTAAATTCTCACTGTAATATCTCTAAGACATATAATAATGATTCAAGATAAAGATATTGGCATCTAATTTGAAATAAAGATAGTTTGGAGACCTTAAAATTAAGACCATTTTTAGACCTTTTTTGTATTAGAGGAAACAAGTTGTAATCTCCGTTTTTACGTTGTTTAGAGAGGGATACTAAAAACCAACTGTTATTTATAGACTTAACGGGTTTATAAACAACTTTAGGGAAAATATATTTGGTTTCCGAATATTGCTAAAAACCGTTGATTTTCAAGGTTATTATCCACGGTTTTCGGGACAACTGAGACTTGAAATAAAATGTCTCTAAATTCGCACTGTAATATCTATAAGACATATAATAATGACTCAGGATAACGAAATTAGCATCTCACTTGAAATAAAGATAATTTGGAGACCTTAAGACTACTTTTCAGACCTTGCCTCTATTAGAAAAAACAAGTAGTATTCTCTGTTTTTACATTGTTTAAAGAAGGATACTAACATCCAATTGCTATTTATAAACGTAACGAATTTATAAATACCTTTAATAAAAATTATTTTTGGTTTCCGAATATTACTGAAAATCGTTGATTTTGAAGGTTATTATCCACGATTTTCAGGACAACTGGGCCTTGCATCAAAATGTTTCTAAATTCGCGCTGTAATATCTCTAAGACATATAATAATTAATGATTCAAGATAATGAAATTGACATATGATTTGAAATAAAGATAGTTTGGAAACCTTAAGAGTTAAGACCTTTTTTCAGACCTTGTTTGTATTAGAGGAAACAAATTTTAATCTCCGTTTTTACGTTGCTTAAAGAGGAATACTAAAACCAATTGCTATTTATAGACTTAACGGGTTTATAAACAACTTTAGGGAAAAAATATTTTTTATTTCCGAATATCGCTGAAAACTGATGATTTTGAAAGTTATTATCCACGACTTTCGGGACAACTGGGTCATGAAATAAACTGTCTTAAATTTGCACTATAATATCTCTAAGACATATAATAATGACTCGAGATAACGAAATTGGCATCTGATTTAAAATAAAAATATTTTGGAGACCTTAAGACATTGTTTGTATTAGAGGAAAACAAGTAGTAATCTTCGTGTTTACGTTCTTTAAAGAGGGATACTAAAACCAATTGCTATTTATAGACTTAACAGGTCTATAAACACCTTTAGAAAAAAATTATTTTTGGTTTCCGAATATCTTTGAAAACTTCTGATTTTGAAGGTTATTATTCACGGTTTTCGGGACAACTGGGTCTTGAAAAAAAATGTCTCTAAATTCGAAATATAATATCTCTAAGACATATAATAATGACTCAAGATAACTAAATTGGCATCTGATTTAAAATAGAGATATTTTGAAAATTTTAAGACCACTTTTCAGACCTTGTATGTATAAGATGAAACAAGTAGTAATCACCGTGTTTACGTTTTTTAAAGAGGGATACTAACATCCAATTGTTATTTATAGACGTAACGGGTTTATATTAACCTTTAGGGAAAAAATATATTTGTTTCCGAATATCGCTGAAAACCGCTGATTTTCAAGGTTATTATCCACGGTTTTCGGGACAACTGGGCCTTGAAATAAAATGTCTCTAAATTCGCACTGTAATATCTATAAGACATATAATAATGACTCAAGATAACGATATTGGCATCTGATTTAAAATAAAAATATTTTGGAGACCTTAAGACCTTGTTTGTATTAGAGGAAACCAAGTAGTAATCTTCGTGTTTACGTTCTTTAAAGAGAGATACTAAAACCAATTGCTATTTATAGACTTAACAGGTCTATAAACACCTTTAAGGAAAAATTATTTTTGGTTTCCGAATATCGCTGAAAACTTCTGATTTTTAAGGTTATTATCCACGGTTTTCGGGACAACTTGGTCTTGAAAAAAATGTCTCTAAATTCGCAATATAATATCTCTAAGACATATAATAATGACTTAAGATAACTAAATTGACATCTGATTTAAAATAGAGATATTTGTAAGATCTGAAGACTACTTTTCAGACCTTGTATGTATAAGATGAAACAAGTAGTAATCTCCGTGTTTACGTTGTTTAAAGAGGGATACTAACATTCAATTGTTATTTATAGACGTAACGGGTTTATATTAAACCTTTAGGGAAAAAATATATTTGTTTCCGAATATCGCTGAAAACCGCTGATTTTCAAGGTTATTATCCACGGTTTTCGGGACAACTGGGCCTTGAAATAAAATGTCTCTAAATTCGCACTTTAATATCTATAAGACATATAATAATGACTCAGGATATCGAAATTGGCATCTCACTTGAAATAAAGATAATTTGGAGACCTTAAGACCACTTTTCAGACCTTGTATTTATTAGAAGAAACAAGTAGAAATCTCCGTTTTTACGTTGTTTAAAGAGGGATACTAAAACCAATTGCTATTTATAGACGTAACGGGTCTATAAACACCTTTAGGGTAAAAATATTTTTGGTTTCCGAATATCGCTAAAAACCGCTAATTTTGAAGGTTATTATCTACGGTTTTCGGGACAGCTGAGCCTTGAAATAAAATATCTATAATTCGCACTATATTATCTCTAAGACATATAATAATGACTCAGAATAACGAAATTGGCATCTGATTTGAAATAGAGATATTTTGGGGATCATAAGACCACTTTTCAGACCTTATATGTATTAGATGAAAACAAGTAATAATCTGTGTTTTTACGTTGTTTAAATAGCGATACTAACATCCAATTGCTATTTATAGACGTAACAGGTCTATAAATACTTTTAGGGAAAAAATATATTTGGTTTCCGAATATTGCTGAAAACCGCTGATTTTCTAAGTTATTATCCACGGTTTTCGGGACAACTGGGCCTTGAAATAAAATGTCTCTAAATTCGCACTGTAATATCTATTAGACATATAATAATGGCTCAGTATATCGAAATTGGCATCTCACTTGAAATAAAGATAATTTGAAGACCTTAAGACTACTTTTCAGAACTTGTCTGTATTAGAAGAAACAAGTATTAATCTCCGTTTTTACGTTGTTTAAAAATGGATACTAAATACCAATTGTTATTTATAGACGTAACGGGTCTATAAAAACCTTTAGGGAAAAAATATTTTTGGTTGCCGAATATCGCTAAAAACCGCTAATTTTGAAGGTTATTATCCACGGTTTTCGGGACAACTGAGACTTGAAATAAAATGTCTATGATTCGCACTATAATATCTCTAAGACATATAATAATGACTCAGAATAACGAAATTGGCATCTGATTTGAAATGAAGATATTTTGGAGATCATAAGACCACTTTTCAGACCTTGTATGTATTAGAGAAAACAAGTAATAATCTCCGTTTTTACGTTGTTTAAATAGGGATACCAACATCTAATTGTTATTTATAGACGTAGCGGGTCTGTAAATACCTTTAGGGAAAAAAAATATTTGGTTTCCAAATATTGCTGAAAACCGCTGATTTTCAAGGTTATTATCCACGGTTTTATGGACAACTGGGCCTTGAAATAAAATGTCTCTAAATTCGCACTGTAATATCTATAAGACATATAATAATGGCTCAGTATATCGAAATTGGCATCTTAATTGAAATAAGAAATTTTTTGAAGACCTTAAGACTACTTTTCAGAACTTGTCTGTATTAGAAGAAACAAGTATTAATCTCCGTTTTTACGTTGTTTGAAAATGGATACTAAATACCAATTGTTATTTATAGACGTAACGGGTCTATAAAAACCTTTAGGGAAAAAATATTTTTGGTTGCCGAATATCGCTAAAAACCGCTAATTTTGAAGGTTATTATCCACGGTTTTCGGGACAACTGAGACTTGAAATAAAATGTCTATGATTCGCACTATAATATCTCTAAGACATATAATAATGACTCAGAATAACGAAATTGGCATCTGATTTGAAATGAAGATATTTTGGAGATCATAAGACCACTTTTCAGACCTTGTATGTATTAGAGAAAACAAGTAATAATCTCCGTTTTTACGTTGTTTAAATAGGGATACCAACATCTAATTGCTATTTATAGACGTAGCGGGTCTGTAAATACCTTTAGGGAAAAAAAATATTTGGTTTCCAAATATTGCTGAAAACCGCTGATTTTCAAGGTTATTATCCACGGTTTTCGGGACAACTGGGCCTTGAAATAAAATGTCTCTAAATTCGCACTGTAATATCTATAAGACATATAATAATGGCTCAGTATATCGAAATTGGCATCTTAATTGAAATAATAAATTTTTTGAAGACCTTAAGACTACTTTTCAGAACTTGTCTGTATTAGAAGAAACAAGTATTAATCTCCGTTTTTACGTTGTTTGAAAAGGGATACTAAAACCAATTGTTATTTATAGACGTAACGGGTCTGTAAAAACCTTTAGGGAAAAAGTATTTTTGGTTTCCGAATATCGCTAAAAACTATTAATTTTGAAGGTTATTATCAACGGTTTTCGGGACAATTGAGCCTTGAAATAAAATGTCTATAATTCGCACTATAATATCTTTAAGACATATAATAATGACTCAGAATAACGAAATTGACATCTGATTTGAAATAGAGATATTTTGGAGATCATAAGACCACTTTTCAGACCTTGAATGTATTAGAGGAAACAAGTAATAATCTCCGTTTTTACGTTGTTTAAATAGGAATACTAACATCTAATTGCTATTTATAGACGTAGCGGGTCTATAAATATATTTAGGGAAAAAATATATTTGGTTTCTGAATATTGCTAAAAATCGCTGATTTTCAAGGTTATTATCCACGGTTTTCGGGACAACTGGGCCTTGAAATAAAATGTCTCTAAATTCGCACTGTAATATCTATAAGACATATAATAATGACTCAGGATAACGAAATTGGCATCTCACTTGAAATAAAGATAATTTAAAGACCTTAAGACCACTTTTCAGTCCTTGTCTGTATTAGAAGAAACAAGTAGTATTTTTCGTTTTTACATTGTTTAAAGAGAGATACTAACATCCAATTGCTATTTATAAACGTAACGGATTTATAAATACCTTTAATAAAAACTATTTTTTGTTTCCGAATATCACTGAAAATCGTTGATTTTGAAGGTTATTATCCACGATTTTCAGGCCAATTGGGTCTTAAAATAAAATGTCTCTAAACTTGCACTGTAATATCTCTAAGACATATAATAATGATTCAAGATAACGAAATTGTCATCTAATTTGAACTAAATATAGTTTGGAGACCTTAAGAGTTATGACCATTTTTCAGACCTTTTTTGTTTTAGAGGAAACAACTAGTAATCTCCGTTTTTACGTTGTATAAAGAGGGATACTAAAAATCAATGGCTATTTATAGACTTAACGGGTTTATAAACAACTTTAGGGGAAAAATATTTTTTGTTTCCGAATATCGCTATAAACCGCTGATTTTGAAGGTTATTTATCCACGGTTTTCGGGACAACTGGGCCAAGAAATAAAATGTCTTAAATTCGCACTATAATATCTCTAAGACATATAATAATGACTCAAGATAACGAAATTGTCATCTGATTTAAAATAAAAATATTTTGGAGACCTTAAGACCTTGTTTGTATTAGAGGAAAAAAAGTAGTAATCTTCGTGTTTACATTCTTTAAACAGGGATACTAAAACCAATTGCTATTTATAGACTTAACGAGTCTATAAAAACCTTTAGGGAAAAATTATTTTTAATTTCCGAATATCGCTGAAAACCTCTGCTTTTAAAGGTTATTATCCACGGTTTTCGGGACAACTGGGTATTGAAAAAAAATGTCTCTAAATTCGCAATATAATATCTCTAAGACATATAATAATGACTTAAGATAACTAAATTGGCATCTGATTTAAAATAGAGATATTTTGGAGATCTTAAGACCACTTTTCAGACCTTGTATGTATTAGATGAAACAAGTAGTAATCTCCGTGTTTACGTTATTTAAAGAGGGATACTAACATCCAATTGTTATTTATAAACGTAACAGGTTTATAAATACCTTTAGGGAAAAAATATATTTGGTTTCCGAATATCGCTGAAAACCGCTGATTTTAAAGGTTAATTATCCACGGTTTTCGGGATAACTGGGCCTTGAAATAAAATGTCTTTAAATTCGCACTGTAATATATATAAGACATATAATAATGACTCAGGATAACGAAATTGGCATCTCACTTGAAATAAAGATAATTTGAAAACCTTAAGAACACTTTTCAGACGTTGTATGTATTTGAAGAAACAAGTAGTAATCTCCGTTTTTATGTTGTTTAAAAAGGGATAGTAAAACCAACTGCTATTTATAGACGTAACGGGTCGATAAACACCTTTAGGGAAAAAATATTTTTGATTTCCGAATATCGTTAAAAACCGCTAATTTTGAAGGTTATTATCCACGGTTTTCGGAACAACTTAGCTTTGAAATAAAATGTCTATAATTCGCACTATAATATCTTTAAGACATATAATAATGACTCAGAATAACGAAATTGACATTTAATTTGAAATAGAGACATTTTGGAGACTATAAGACCACTTTTCAGACCTTGTATGGATTAGAGGAAACAAGTATATCTTCGTTTTTATGTTGTTTAAAAGAGGGATACTGACATCCAATTGTTATTTATAGACGTAGCGGGTCTATTAATATCTTTAGGGAAAAAATATATTTGGTTTCCGAATATTGCTGAAAACCACTGATTTTCAAGGTTATTATCCACGATTTTCGGAACAACTGGGCCTTGAAATAAAATATCTCTAAATCCGCACTGTAATATCTATAAGATATATAATAATGACTCAGGATAACGAAAGTGGCATCTCACTTGAAATAAAGATAATTTGAAGACCTTAAGACTACTTTTCAGTCCTTGTCTGTATTAGAAGAAACAAGTAGTATTTTCCGTTTTTACATTGTTTAAAGAGGGATACTAACATTTAATTGCTATTTGTAAACGTAACATGTCTATAAATACCTTTAATAAAAAATATTTTTGGAATTCCGAATATCACTGAAAATCGTTGAATTTGAAGGTTATTATCCACGATTTTCAGGCCAACTGGGTCTTGAAGTAAAATGTTTCTAAATTCGCACTGTATTATTTCTAAGACATATAATAATGACTCAGGTTAACGAAATTTGCATAAATTTTGAAATAAAGATAGTTTGCAGACCGTAGGACCACTTTTCAGACATTGTGTGTATTAGATGAAACAAGTAAAATCTCCGTTTTTACGTTGTTTAAAGAGGGATACTAAAACCAATTGCTATTTATAGACTTAACGGGTTTATAAACACCTTTAGGGAAAAAATTATTTTTGGTTTCCGAATATCGCTGAAAACTTCTGATTTTGAAGGTTATTATCCACGGTTTTCGGGACAACTTGGTCTTGAAAAAAATGTCTCTAAATTCGCAATATAATATCTCTAAGACATATAATAATGACTTAAGATAACTAAATTGGCATCTGGTTTAAAATAGAGATATTTGTAAGATCTTAAGACCACTTTTCAGACCTTGTATGTATAAGATGAAACAAGTAGTAATCTCCGTGTTTACATTGTTTAAAGAGGGATACTAACATCCAATTGTTATTTATAGACGTAACGGGTTTATAAATACCTTTAAACCGCTGATTTTCAAGGTTATTATCCACGGTATTTGGGACAACTGGGCCTTGTAATAAAATGTATCTAAATTCGCACTGTAATATCTATAAGACATATAATAATGACTCAAGATAACGAAATTGACATCTGATTTAAAATAAAAAATTTTTTGAGACCTTAAGACCTTGTTTGTATTAGAGGAAAACAAGTAGTAATTTTCGTGTTTACGTTCTTTAAAGAGGGATATTAAAACCAATTGTTATTTATAGATTTAACAGGTCTATAAACACCTTTAGGAAAAAATTATTTTTGATTTCCAAATATCGCTGAAAACTTCTGATTTTCAAGGTTATTATCCACGGTTTTCGGGATTACTGGGTCTTGAAAAAAAATGTCTCTAAATTCGAAATATAATATCTCTAAGACATATAATAATGACTCAAGATAACTAAATTGGCATCTGATTTAAAATAGAGATATTTTGAAAATCTTAAGACCACTTTTCAGACCTTGTATGTATAAGATGAAACAAGTAGTAATCTCCGTGTTTACGTTGTTTAAAGAGAGATACTAACATCCAATTGTTATTTATAGACGTAACGGGTTTATAAATATCTTTAGGGAAAAAAAATATTTGTTTTCCGAATATCGCTGAAAACCGCTGATTTTCAAGGTTATTATCCACGGTTTTCGGGACAACTGGGCCTTGAAATAAAATGTCTCTAAATTAGCACTGTAATATCTATAAGACATATAATAATGACTCAAGATAACGATATTGACATCTGATTTAAAATAAAAATATTTTGGAGACCTTAAGACCTTGTTTGTATTAGAGAAAACCAAGTAGTAATCTTCGTGTTTACGTTCCTTAAAGAGGGATACTAAAACCAATTGCTATTTATAGACTTAACAGGTCTATAAACACCTTTAGGAAAAAATTATTTTTGGTTTCCGAATATCGCTGAAAACTTCTGATTTTTAAGGTTATTATCCACGGTTTTCGGGACAACTTGGTCTTGAAAAAAATGTCTCTAAATTCGCAATATAATATCTCTAAGACATATAATAATGACTTAAGATAACTAAATTGACATCTGATTTAAAATAGAGATATTTGTAAGATCTGAAGACTACTTTTCAGACCTTGTATGTATAAGATGAAACAAGTAGTAATCTCCGTGTTTACGTTGTTTAAAGAGGGATACTAACATCCAATTGTTATTTATAGACGTAACGGGTTTATATTAAACCTTTAGGGAAAAAATATATTTGTTTCCGAATATCGCTGAAAACCGCTGATTTTCAAGGTTATTATCCACGGTTTTCGGGACAACTGGGCCTTGAAATAAAATGTCTCTAAATTCGCACTTTAATATCTATAAGACATATAATAATGACTCAGGATATCGAAATTGGCATCTCACTTGAAATAAAGATAATTTACAGACCTTAAGACCACTTTTCAGACCTTGTATGTATTAGAAGAAACAAGTAGAAATCTCCGTTTTTACGTTGTTTAAAGAGGGATACTAAAACCAATTGCTATTTATAGACGTAACGGGTCTATAAACACCTTTAGGGTAAAAATATTTTTGGTTTCCGAATATCGCTAAAAACCGCTAATTTTGAAGGTTATTATCTACGGTTTTCGGGACAGCTGAGCCTTGAAATAAAATATCTATAATTCGCACTATATTATCTCTAAGACATATAATAATGACTCAGAATAACGAAATTGGCATCTGATTTGAAATAGAGATATTTTGGGGATCATAAGACCACTTTTCAGACCTTATATGTATTAGATGAAAACAAGTAATAATCTGTGTTTTTACGTTGTTTAAATAGCGATACTAACATCCAATTGCTATTTATAGACGTAACAGGTCTATAAATACTTTTAGGGAAAAAATATATTTGGTTTCCGAATATTGCTGAAAACCGCTGATTTTCAAGGTTATTATCCACGGTTTTCAGGACAACTGGGTCTTGAAATAATATGTCTCTAAATTCGAAATGTAATATCTATAAGACATATAATAATGACTCAGCATAACGAAATTGGCATCTCACTTGAATAAAGATAATTTGGGGACCTTAATACCACTTTTCAGACCTTATATCTATTAGAAGAAACAAGTAGTAATCTCTATTTTTACATTGTTTTAAGAGGGATACTAACATCCAATTCCTATTTATAAACGTAACGGGTTTATAATTATCTTTAATAAAAAATATTTTTGGTTTCCGAATATCAATGAAAATCGTTGATTTTGAGGTTATTATCCACGATTTTCAGGACAACTGGGCCTTGCAATAAAATGTTTCTAAATTCTCACTGTAATATCTCTAAGACATATAATAATGATTCAAGATAAAGAAATTGGCATCTAATTTGAAATAAAGATAGTTTGGAGACCTTATAATTAAGACCATTTTTAGACCTTTTTTGTATTAGAGGAAACAAGTTGTAATCTCCGTTTTTACGTTGTTTAAAGAGGGATACTAAAAACCAATTGTTATTTATAGACTTAACGGGTTTATAAACAACTTTAGGGAAAATATATTTGCTTTCCGAATATTGCTAAAAACCATTGATTTTCAAGGTTATTATCCACGGTTTTCGGGACAACTGAGACTTGAAATAAAATGTATCTAAATTCGCACTTTAATATCTATAAGACATATAATAATGACTCAGGATAACGAAATTAGCATCTCACTTGAAATAAATATAATTTGGAGACCTTAAGACTACTTTTCAGACCTTGCCTCTATTAGAAGAAACAAGTAGTATTCTCTGTTTTTACATTGTTTAAAGAGGGATACTAACATCCAATTGCTATTTATAAACGTAACGAATTTATAAATACCTTTAATAAAAATTATTTTTGGTTTCCGAATATTACTGAAAATCGTTGATTTTGAAGGTTATTATCCACGATTTTCAGGACATCTGGGCCTTGCAATAAAATGTTTCTAAATTCGCGCTGTAATATCTCTAAGACATATAATAATTAATGATTCAAGATAATGAAATTGGCATATGATTTGAAATAAAGATAGTTTGGAAACCTTAAGAGTTAAGACCATTTTTCAGACCTTGTTTGTATTAAAGGAAATAAATAGTAATCTCCGTTTTTACATTGTTTAAAGAGGAATACTAAAACCAATTGCTATTTATAGACTTAACGGGTTTATAAACAACTTTAGGGAAAAAATATTTTTGGTTTCCGAATATCGCTGAAAACTGCTGATTTTGAAAGTTATTATCCACGACGTTCGGGACAACTGGGCCATGAAATAAACTGTCTTAAATTCGCAATATAATATCTCTAAGACATATAATAATGACTCAAGATAACGAAATTGGCTTCTTATTTAAAATAAAAAAAATTTGGAGACCTTAAGACTTTATTTGTATTAGAGGAAAACAAGTAGTAATCTTCGTGTTTACGTTCTTTAAAGAGGGATACTAAAACAAATTGCTATTTATAGATTTAACAGGTCTATAAACACCTTTAGGAAAAATTTATTTTTTGTTTCCGAATATCGCTGAAAACTTCTGATTTTGAAGGTTATTATCCACGGTTTTCGGGACAACTGGGTCTTGAAAAAAAATGTCTCTAAATTCGCAATATAATATCTCTAAGACATACTCCCTCCCATCCAAACAAAAGGTTACATGGGAGGGAGCACAAGTTTTAAGAAAAAGTTGATAAAGGAAGGGTAGTATTGGAATGGAAGTAGGACCACTTGAATATTTAATGTTAGTTGGGTGGGTGTGGTAATGGCATTTTGTGTAAATATATAGGGTAGATGAGGAGTATTTGGTCTTATTTATTACCCAAAAAGGAATGGGTAGTTTGGTTTGGATGGTCCAAATAAGGCAAGTTTAACCTTTGGTCTGGATGGAAGGGAGTATAATAATGACTCAAGATAACTAAATTGGCATCTGATTTAAAATAGATATATTTTGAAGATCTTAAGACTACTTTTCAGACCTTATATGTATTAGATGAAAACAAGTAATAATCTCCGTGTTTACGCTGTTTAAAGAGGGATACTAACATCCAATTGTTATTTATAGACGTAACGGGTTTATAAATACCTTTAGGGAAAAAATCTATTTGTTTTCCGAATATCGCTGAAAAACGCTGATTTTCAAGGTTATTATCCACGATTTTCGAGACAACTGGGCCTTGAAATAATATGTCTCTAAATTTGCATTGTAATATCTATAAGACATATAATAATGACTAAAGATAACGAAATTGGCATCTGATTTAAAATAAAAAAAATTTTGGATACCTTAAGACCTTGTTTGTATTAGAGGAAAACAAGTAGTAATCTTCGTGTTTACGTTCTTTAAAGAGGGATACTAAAACCAATTGCTATTTATAGACTTATTAGGTCTATAAACACCTTTAGGAAAAAATTATTTTTGGTTTCCGAATATCTTTGCAAACTTCTGATTTTGAAGGTTATTATTCACGGTTTTCGGGACAACTGGGTCTTGAAAAAAAATGTCTCTAAATTCGAAATATAATATCTCTAAGACATATAATAATGACTCAAGATAACTAAATTGGCATGTGATTTAAAATAAAGATATTTTGAAGATCTTAAGACCACTTTTCAGACCTTGTATGTATAAGATGAAACAAGTAGTAATCTCCGTGTTTACGCTGTTTAAAGAGGGATACTAACATCCAATTGTTATTTATAGACGTAACGGGTTTATAAATACCTTTAGGGAAAAAATATATTTGTTTTCCGAATATCGCTGAAAACCGCTGATTTTCAAGGTTATTATCCACGGTTTTCGGGACAACTGGGCCTTGAAATAAAATGTCTCTAAATTCGCACTGTAATATCTATAAGACATATAGTAATGACTCAAGATAACGAAATTGACATCTGATTTAAAATAAAAATATTTTGGAGACCTTAAAACCACTTTTCAGACCTTGTCTGTATTAAAAGAAACAAGTAATAATCTCCGTTTTTACGTTGTTTAAAAAGGGAAACTAAAAGCCAATTGCTATTTATAGACGTAACGGGTCTATAAAGACCTTTAGGGTAAAAATATTTTTGGTTTCCGAATATCGCTAAAAACCGCTAATTTTGAAGGTTATTATCCACGGTTTTCGGGACAACTGAGCCTTGAAGTAAAATATCTATAATTCGCACTATATTATCTCTAAGACATATAATAATGACTCTGAATAACGAAATTGGCATCTGATTTAAAATAGAGATATTTTGGGGATCATAAGACCACTTTTCAGACCTTGTATGTATTAGATGAAAACAAGTAATAATCTCCGTTTTTACGTTGTTTAAATAGCGATACTAACATCCAATTGCTATTTATAGACGTAACGGGTCTATAAATACCTTTAAGGAAAAAATATATTTGGTTTCCGAATATTGCTGAAAACCGCTGATTTTGAAGGTTATTATCCACGATTTTCGAGACAACTGGGCCTTGAAATAATATGTCTCTAAATTTGCATTGTAATATCTATAAGACATATAATAATGACTAAAGATAACGAAATTGGCATCTGATTTAAATTAAAAAAAATTTGGATACCTTAAGACCTTGTTTGTATTAGAGGAAAACAAGTTGTAATCTTCGTGTTTACGTTCTTTAAAGAGGGATACTAAAACCAATTGCTATTTATAGACTTATTAGGTCTATAAACACCTTTAGGAAAAAATTATTTTTGGTTTTTGAATATCTTTGCAAACTTCTGATTTTGAAGGTTATTATTCACGGTTTTCGGGACAACTGAGTCTTGAAAAAAATTGTCTCTAAATTCGAAATATAATATCTCTAAGACATATAATAATGACTCAAGATAACTAAATTGGCATGTGATTTAAAATAAAGATATTTTGAAGATCTTAAGACCACTTTTCAGACCTTGTATGTATAAGATGAAACAAGTAGTAATCTCCGTGTTTACGCTGTTTAAAGAGGGATACTAACATCCAATTGTTATTTATAGACGTAACGGGTTTATAAATACCTTTAGGGAAAAAATATATTTGTTTTCCGAATATCGCTGAAAACCGCTGATTTTCAAGGTTATTATCCACGGTTTTCGGGACAACTGGACCTTGAAATAAAATGTCTCTAAATTCGCACTGTAATATCTATAAGACATATAGTAATGACTCAAGATAACGAAATTGGCATCTGATTTAAAATAAAAATATTTTGGAGACCTTAAAAACCACTTTTCAGACCTTGTCTGTATTAAATGAAACAAGTAATAATCTCCGTTTTTACGTTGTTTAAAAAGGGAAACTAAAAACCAATTGCTATTTATAGACGTAACGGGTCTATAAAGACCTTTAGGGTAAAAATATTTTTGGTTTCTGAATATCGCTAAAAACCGCTAATTTTGAAGGTTATTTTATCCACGGTTTTCGGGACAACTGAGCCTTGAAGTAAAATATCTATAATTCGCACTATATTATCTCTAAGACATATAATAATGACTCTGAATAACGAAATTGGCATCTGATTTAAAATAGAGATATTTTGGGGATCATAAGACCACTTTTCAGACCTTGTATGTATTAGATGAAAACAAGTAATAATCTCCGTTTTTACGTTGTTTAAATAGCGATACTAACATCCAATTGCTATTTATAGACGTAACGGGTCTATAAATACCTTTAGGGAAAAAATATATTTGGTTTCCGAATATTGCTGAAAACCGCTGATTTTCAAGGTTATTATCCACGGTTTTCGGGACAACTGGGTCTTGAAATAATATGTCTCTAAATTTGCAATGTAATATCTATAAGACATATAATAATGACTCAGGATAACGAAATTGGCATCTCACTTGAATAAAGATAATTTGGGGACCTTAATACCACTTTTCAGACCTTATATGTATTAGAAGAAACAAGTAGTAATCTCTATTTTTACATTGTTTAAAGAGGGATAATAACATCCAATTCCTATTTTTAAACGTAACGGGTTTATAAATATCTTTAATAAAAAATATTTTTGGTTTCCGAATATCATTGAAAATCGTTGATTTTGAAGGTTATTATCCACGATTTTCAGGACAAATGGGCCTTGCAATAAAATGTTTTTAAATTCTCACTGTAATATCTCTAAGACATATAATAATGATTCAAGATAAAGATATTGGCATCTAATTTGAAATAAAGATAGTTTGGAGACCTTAAAATTAAGACCATTTTTAGACCTTTTTTGTATTAGAGGAAACAAGTTGTAATCTCCGTTTTTACGTTGTTTAGAGAGGGATACTAAAAACCAACTGTTATTTATAGACTTAACGGGTTTATAAACAACTTTAGGGAAAATATATTTGGTTTCCGAATATTGCTAAAAACCGTTGATTTTCAAGGTTATTATCCACGGTTTTCGGGACAACTGAGACTTGAAATAAAATGTCTCTAAATTCGCACTGTAATATCTATAAGACATATAATAATGACTCAGGATAACGAAATTAGCATCTCACTTGAAATAAAGATAATTTAGAGACCTTAAGACTACTTTTCAGACCTTGCCTCTATTAGAAAAAACAAGTAGTATTCTCTGTTTTTACATTGTTTAAAGAAGGATACTAACATCCAATTGCTATTTATAAACGTAACGAATTTATAAATACCTTTAATAAAAATTATTTTTGGTTTCCGAATATTACTGAAAATCGTTGATTTTGAAGGTTATTATCCACGATTTTCAGGACAACTGGGCCTTTCATCAAAATGTTTCTAAATTCGCGCTGTAATATCTCTAAGACATATAATAATTAATGATTCAAGATAATGAAATTGACATATGATTTGAAATAAAGATAGTTTGGAAACCTTAAGAGTTAAGACCTTTTTTCAGACCTTGTTTGTATTAGAAGAAACAAATTTTAATCTCCGTTTTTACGTTGCTTAAAGAGGAATACTAAAACCAATTGCTATTTATAGACTTAACGGGTTTATAAACAACTTTAGGGAAAAAATATTTTTTATTTCCGAATATCGCTGAAAACTGATGATTTTGAAAGTTATTATCCACGACTTTCGGGACAACTGGGTCATGAAATAAACTGTCTTAAATTTGCACTATAATATCTCTAAGACATATAATAATGACTCGAGATAACGAAATTGGCATCTGATTTAAAATAAAAATATTTTGGAGACCTTAAGACATTGTTTGTATTAGAGGAAAACAAGTAGTAATCTTCGTGTTTACGTTCTTTAAAGAGGGATACTAAAACCAATTGCTATTTATAGACTTAACAGGTCTATAAACACCTTTAGAAAAAAATTATTTTTGGTTTCCGAATATCTTTGAAAACTTCTGATTTTGAAGGTTATTATTCACGGTTTTCGGGACAACTGGGTCTTGAAAAAAAATGTCTCTAAATTCGAAATATAATATCTCTAAGACATATAATAATGACTCAAGATAACTAAATTGGCATCTGATTTAAAATAGAGATATTTTGAAAATTTTAAGACCACTTTTCAGACCTTGTATGTATAAGATGAAACAAGTAGTAATCACCGTGTTTACGTTTTTTAAAGAGGGATACTAACATCCAATTGTTATTTATAGACGTAACGGGTTTATATTAACCTTTAGGGAAAAAATATATTTGTTTCCGAATATCGCTGAAAACCGCTGATTTTCAAGGTTATTATCCACGGTTTTCGGAACAACTGGGCCTTGAAATAAAATGTCTCTAAATTCGCACTGTAATATCTATAAGACATATAATAATGACTCAAGATAACGATATTGGCATCTGATTTAAAATAAAAATATTTTGGAGACCTTAAGACCTTGTTTGTATTAGAGGAAACCAAGTAGTAATCTTCGTGTTTACGTTCTTTAAAGAGGGATACTAAAACCAATTGTTATTTATAGACTTAACAGGTCTATAAACACCTTTAAGGAAAAATTATTTTTGGTTTCCGAATATCGCTGAAAACTTCTGATTTTTAAGGTTATTATCCACGGTTTTCGGGACAACTTGGTCTTGAAAAAAATGTCTCTAAATTCGCAATATAATATCTCTAAGACATATAATAATGACTTAAGATAACTAAATTGACATCTGATTTAAAATAGAGATATTTGTAAGATCTGAAGACTACTTTTCAGACCTTGTATGTATAAGATGAAACAAGTAGTAATCTCCGTGTTTACGTTGTTTAAAGAGGGATACTAACATCCAATTGTTATTTATAGACGTAACGGGTTTATATTAAACCTTTAGGGAAAAAATATATTTGTTTCCGAATATCGCTGAAAACCGCTGATTTTCAAGGTTATTATCCACGGTTTTCGGGACAACTGGGCCTTGAAATAAAATGTCTCTAAATTCGCACTTTAATATCTATAAGACATATAATAATGACTCAGGATATCGAAATTGGCATCTCACTTGAAATAAAGATAATTTGGAGACCTTAAGACCACTTTTCAGACCTTGTATGTATTAGAAGAAACAAGTAGAAATCTCCGTTTTTACGTTGTTTAAAGAGGGATACTAAAACCAATTGCTATTTATAGACGTAACGGGTCTATAAACACCTTTAGGGTAAAAATATTTTTGGTTTCCGAATATCGCTAAAAACCGCTAATTTTGAAGGTTATTATCTACGGTTTTCGGGACAGCTGAGCCTTGAAATAAAATATGTATAATTCGCACTATATTATCTCTAAGACATATAATAATGACTCAGGATAACGAAATTGGCATCTGATTTGAAATAGAGATATTTTGGGGATCATAAGACCACTTTTCAGACCTTATATGTATTTGATGAAAACAAGTAATAATCTGTGTTTTTACGTTGTTTAAATAGCGATACTAACATCCAATTGCTATTTATAGACGTAACAGGTCTATAAATATTTTTAGGGAAAAAATATATTTGGTTTCCGAATATTGCTGAAAACCGCTGATTTTCTAAGTTATTATCCACGGTTTTCGGGACAACTGGGCCTTGAAATAAAATGTCTCTAAATTCGCACTGTAATATCTATTAGACATATAATAATGGCTCAGTATATCGAAATTGGCATCTCACTTGAAATAAAGATAATTTGAAGACCTTAAGACTACTTTTCAGAACTTGTCTGTATTAGAAGAAACAAGTATTAATCTCCGTTTTTACGTTGTTTAAAAATGGATACTAAATACCAATTGTTATTTATAGACGTAACGGGTCTATAAAAACCTTTAGGGAAAAAATATTTTTGGTTGCCGAATATCGCTAAAAACCGCTAATTTTGAAGGTTATTATCCACGGTTTTCGGGACAACTGAGACTTGAAATAAAATGTCTATGATTCGCACTATAATATCTCTAAGACATATAATAATGACTCAGAATAACGAAATTGGCATCTGATTTGAAATGAAGATATTTTGGAGATCATAAGACCACTTTTCAGACCTTGTATGTATTAGAGAAAACAAGTAATAATCTCCGTTTTTACGTTGTTTAAATAGGGATACCAACATCTAATTGCTATTTATAGACGTAGCGGGTCTGTAAATACCTTTAGGGAAAAAAAATATTTGGTTTCCAAATATTGCTGAAAACCGCTGATTTTCAAGGTTATTATCCACGGTTTTCGGGACAACTGGGCCTTGAAATAAAATGTCTCTAAATTCGCACTGTAATATCTATAAGACATATAATAATGGCTCAGTATATCGAAATTGGCATCTTAATTTAAATAAGAAATTTTTTGAAGACCTTAAGACTACTTTTCAGAACTTGTCTGTATTAGAAGAAACAAGTATTAATCTCCGTTTTTACGTTGTTTGAAAAGGGATACTAAAACCAATTGTTATTTATAGACGTAACGGGTCTGTAAAAACCTTTAGGGAAAAAGTATTTTTGGTTTCCGAATATCGCTAAAAACTATTAATTTTGAAGGTTATTATCAACGGTTTTCGGGACAATTGAGCCTTGAAATAAAATGTCTATAATTCGCACTATAATATCTTTAAGACATATAATAATGACTCAGAATAACGAAATTGACATCTGATTTGAAATAGAGATATTTTGGAGATCATAAGACCACTTTTCAGACCTTGAATGTATTAGAGGAAACAAGTAATAATCTCCGTTTTTACGTTGTTTAAATAGGAATACTAACATCTAATTGCTATTTATAGACGTAGCGGGTCTATAAATATATTTAGGGAAAAAATATATTTTGTTTCTGAATATTGCTAAAAATCGCTGATTTTCAAGGTTATTATCCACGGTTTTCGGGACAACTGGGCCTTGAAATAAAATGTCTCTAAATTCGCACTGTAATATCTATAAGACATATAATAATGACTCAGGATAACGAAATTGGCATCTCACTTGAAATAAAGATAATTTAAAGACCTTAAGACCACTTTTCAGTCCTTGTCTGTATTAGAAGAAACAAGTAGTATTTTTCGTTTTTACATTGTTTAAAGAGAGATACTAACATCCAATTACTATTTATAAACGTAACGGATTTATAAATACCTTTAATAAAAACTATTTTTTGTTTCCGAATATCACTGAAAATCGTTGATTTTGAAGGTTATTATCCACGATTTTCAGGCCAACTGGGTCTTAAAATAAAATGTCTCTAAACTTGCACTGTAATATCTCTAAGACATATAATAATGATTCAAGATAACGAAATTGTCATCTAATTTGAACTAAATATAGTTTGGAGACCTTAAGAGTTATGACCATTTTTCAGACCTTTTTTGTTTTAGAGGAAACAACTAGTAATCTCCGTTTTTACGTTGTATAAAGAGGGATACTAAAAATCAATGGCTATTTATAGACTTAACGGGTTTATAAACAACTTTAGGGGAAAAATATTTTTTGTTTCCGAATATCGCTATAAACCGCTGATTTTGAAGGTTATTTATCCACGGTTTTCGGGACAACTGGGCCAAGAAATAAAATGTCTTAAATTCGCACTATAATATCTCTAAGACATATAATAATGACTCAAGATAACGAAATTGTCATCTGATTTAAAATAAAAATATTTTGGAGACCTTAAGACCTTGTTTGTATTAGAGGAAAACAAGTAGTAATCTTCGTGTTTACATTCTTTAAACAGGGATACTAAAACCAATTGCTATTTATAGACTTAACGAGTCTATAAAAACCTTTAGGGAAAAATTATTTTTAATTTCCGAATATCGCTGAAAACCTCTGCTTTTAAAGGTTATTATCCACGGTTTTCGGGACAACTGGGTATTGAAAAAAAATGTCTCTAAATTCGCAATATAATATCTCTAAGACATATAATAATGACTTAAGATAACTAAATTGGCATCTGATTTAAAATAGAGATATTTTGGAGATCTTAAGACCACTTTTCAGACCTTGTATGTATTAGATGAAACAAGTAGTAATCTCCGTGTTTACGTTATTTAAAGAGGGATACTAACATCCAATTGTTATTTATAAACGTAACAGGTTTATAAATACCTTTAAAGAAAAAATATATTTGGTTTCCGAATATCGCTGAAAACCGCTGATTTTAAAGGTTATTATCCACGGTTTTCGGGATAACTGGGCCTTGAAATAAAATGTCTTTAAATTCGCACTGTAATATATATAAGACATATAATAATGACTCAGGATAACGAAATTGGCATCTCACTTGAAATAAAGATAATTTGGAAACCTTAAGACCACTTTTCAGACGTTGTATGTATTAGAAGAAACAAGTAGTAATCTCCGTTTTTATGTTGTTTAAAAAGGGATAGTAAAACCAACTGCTATTTATAGACGTAACGGGTCGATAAACACCTTTAGGGAAAAAATATTTTTGATTTCCGAATATCGTTAAAAACCGCTAATTTTGAAGATTATTATCCACGGTTTTCGGAACAACTTAGCTTTGAAATAAAATGTCTATAATTCGCACTATAATATCTTTAAGACATATAATAATGACTCAGAATAACGAAATTGACATTTAATTTGAAATAGAGACATTTTGGAGACTATAAGACCACTTTTCAGACCTTGTATGGATTAGAGGAAACAAGTATATCTTCGTTTTTATGTTGTTTAAAAGAGGGATACTGACATCCAATTGTTATTTATAGACGTAGCGGGTCTATTAATATCTTTAGGGAAAAAATATATTTGGTTTCCGAATATTGCTGAAAACCACTGATTTTCAAGGTTATTATCCACGATTTTCGGAACAACTGGGCCTTGAAATAAAATATCTCTAAATCCGCACTGTAATATCTATAAGATATATAATAATGACTCAGGATAACGAAAGTGGCATCTCACTTGAAATAAAGATAATTTGAAGACCTTAAGACTACTTTTCAGTCCTTGTCTGTATTAGAAGAAACAAGTAGTATTTTCCGTTTTTACATTGTTTAAAGAGGGATACTAACATCCAATTGCTATTTGTAAACGTAACATGTCTATAAATACCTTTAATAAAAAATATTTTTGGAATTCCGAATATCACTGAAAATCGTTGAATTTGAAGGTTATTATCCACGATTTTCAGGCCAACTGGGTCTTGAAGTAAAATGTTTCTAAATTCGCACTGTATTATTTCTAAGACATATAATAATGACTCAGGTTAACGAAATTTGCATAAATTTTGAAATAAAGATAGTTTGCAGACCGTAGGACCACTTTTCAGACATTGTGTGTATTAGATGAAACAAGTAAAATCTCCGTTTTTACGTTGTTTAAAGAGGGATACTAAAACCAATTGCTATTTATAGACTTAACGGGTTTATAAACACCTTTAGGGAAAAAATTATTTTTGGTTTCTGAATATCGTTGAAAACCGCCGATTTTGAAGGTTATTATCCACGGTTTTCGGTACAACTAGGTCTTGAAAATAAATGTCTCTAATCTCGCACTATAGTATCTTTAAGACATATAATAATGACTCAAGATAACGAAATTGACATCTGATTTAAAATAGAGATATTTTGGAGACCTTAAGACCACTTTTTAAACCTTGTCTGTATTAGAGAAAACAAGTATTAATCTCCGTTTTTACGTTGTTTAAAGAGGAATACTAACATCCAATTGCTATTTATAGACGTAGCGGGTCTATAAATACCTTAAGGTAAAATATATTTTTGGAATCCGAATATCGCTGAAAACCGCTGATTTTTAAAGGTAATATCCACGGTTTTAGGGACAATTGGGTCTTGAAAAAAAATATCTCTAAATTCGCACTGTAATATCTCTAAAACATATAATAATGATTCAGGATAACGAAATTGACATCTAATTTGAAATAAAGATAGTTTGGAGACCTTACGAGTTAAGACTACTTTTGACTTTTTGAGACCTTGTCTTTATTAGACTAAACAAGTAGTTATCTCCATTTTTACGTTGTTTAAATAGGGATACTAAAACCAATTGTTATTTATATACTTATCGAGTCTATAAATACCTTTAGTTAAAAATTATTTGGTTTTCGATATCGCTGAAAACCGCTGATTTTCAAGTTTATTATCCACGATTTTTAGGACAACTGGGCCTTGAAATAAAATGTCTCTAAATTCGCACTGTAATATTTCTAAGACATATAATAATGACTCAGGATAACGAAATTGACATCTCACTTGAAGTAAAGATAATTTGGAGACCTTAAGACCGTTTTTCAGACCCTATAAGTATTAAAGGAAACAAGTAGTATTCTCCGTTTTTACGTTGTTTAAATAGGAAAACTAACATCCAATTGCTATTTAAAAACGTAACAGGTCTATAAATACCTTTAGGGAAAAAAAATTTGGTTTCCGAATTTCGTTAAAAACCGCTGATTTTCAAGGTTATTATCCACTATTTTAAGGACAACTGAGCCTTGAAATAAAATGTCTGTAAAATCGCACTGTAATATCTCTATGACATATAATAATGACTCAGGATAACGAAATTGGCATCTGATTTGAAATAAAGATAGTTTGGAGATTTTAAGACCACTTTTCATACCTTGTTTGTATTAGAGAAAACAAGTAGTAATCTTCGTGTTTACGTTATTTAAAGAGGGATAATAAAACCAATTGTTATTTATAGACTTAACGGGTCTATAAACACCTTTAGGGTAAAAATATTTTTTGTTTCCGAATATCGCAAAAAACCGCTAATTTTGAAGGTTATTATCCACGGTTATCGAGACAACTGAGCCTTGAAATAAAATGTCTATAATTCGCAGTATAATATCTCTAAGACATATAATAATGAGTCAGAATAATGAAATTGGCATCTGATTTGAAATAGAGATATTTTGGAGATCATAAGACCACTTTTCAGACCTTGTATGTATTAGAGGAAATAAGTAATAATCTCCGTTTTTACGTTGTTTAAATAGGGATACTAACATCTAATTGCTATTTATAGACGTAGCGGGTCTGTAAATACCTTTAGGGAAAAAATATATTTGGTTTCCAAATATTGCTGAAAACCGCTGATTTTCAAGGTTATTATCCACGGTTTTCGGGACAACTGGGCCTTGAAATAAAATGTCTCTAAATTCGCACTGTAATATCTATAAGACATATAATATTGGCTCAGTATATCGAAATTGGCATCTCAATTGAAATAAAGATAATTTGAAGATCTTAAGACCACTTTTCAGAACTTGTCTGTATTAGATGAAACAAGTACTAATCTCCGTTTTTACGTTGTTTAAAAAGGGATACTAAAAACCAATTGTTATTTATAGACGTAACGGGTCTATTAAAACCTTTAGGGAAAAAATGTTTTTGGTTTCCGAATATCGCTAAAAACTATTAATTTTGAAGGTTATTATCCACGGTTTTCGAGACAATTGAGCCTTGAAATAAAATGTCTATAATTCGCACTATAATATCTTTAAGACATATAATTATGACTCAGAATAACGAAATTGACATCTGATTTGAAATAAAGATATTTTGGAGATCATAAGACCATTTTTCAGACCTTGTATGTATGAAAAGAAACAAGTAATAATCTCCGTTTTTACGTTGTTTAAATAGGGATACTAACATCTAATTGCTATTTATAGACGTAGCGGGTCTATAAATACCTTTAGGATAAAAATATATTTGGTTTCCAAATATTGCTGAAAACCGCTGATTTTCTAGGTTATTATCCACGGTTTTCGGGACAACTGGACCTTGAAATAAAATGTCTCTAAATTCGCACTGTAATATCTATAAGACATATAATAATGACTCAGGATAACGAAATTGGCATCTCACTTGAAATAAAGATAATTTGGAGACCTTAAGACCACTTTTCAGTCCTTGTCTGTATTAGAAGAAACAAGTAGTATTTTCCGTTTTTACATTGTTTAAAGAGGAATACTAACATCCAATTGCTATTTATAAACGTAACGGGTTTATAAATACCTTTAATAAAAACTATTTTTGATTTCCGAATATCACTGAAAATCGTTGATTTTGAAGGTTATTATCCACGATTTTCAGGCCAACTGGGTCTTAAAATAACATGTCTCTAAATTCGCACTGTAATATCTCTAAGACATATAATAATGATTCAAGATAACGAAATTGTCATCTAATTTGAAATATATATAGTTTGGAGACCTCAAGAGTTATGACCATTTTTCAGACCTTTTTTGTATTAGAGGAAACAACGAGTAATCTCCGTTTTTACGTTGTATAAAGAGGGATACTAAAAATCAATGGCTATTTATAGACTTAACGGGTTTATAAACAACTTTAGGGGAAAAATATTTTTGGTTTCCGAATATCGCTGAAAACCGCTGATTTTGAAGGTTTATTATCCACGGTTTTCGGGACAACTGGGCCAAGAAATAAAATGTCTTAAATTCGCACTTTAATATCTCTAAGACATATAATAATGACTCAAGATAACGAAATTGGTATCTGATTTAAAATAAAAATATTTTGGAGACCTTAAGACCTTGTTTGTATTAGAGGAAAACAAGTAATAATCTTCGTGTTTACATTTTTTAAAGAGGGATATTAAAACCAATTGTTATTTATAGACTTAACGAGTCTATAAAAACCTTTAGGGAAAAATTATTTTTTGTTTCCGAATATAGCTGAAAACCTCTGATTTTAAAGGTTATTATCCACGGTTTCGGGACTACTGGGTATTGAAAAAAAATGTCTCTAAATTCGCAATATAATATCTCTAAGACATATAATAATGACTTAAGATAACTAAATTGTCATCTGATTTAAAATAGAGATATTTTTGAGATCTTAAGACCACTTTTCAGACCTTGTATGTATTAGATGAAACAAGTAGTAATCTTCATGTTTACGTTGTTTAAAGAGGGATACTAACATCCAATTGTTATTTATAGACGTAACGGGTTTATAAATACCTTTAGGGAAATAATATATTTGGTTTCCGAATATCGCTGAAAACCGCTGATTTTCAAGGTTATTATCCACGGTTTTCGGGACAACTGGGTCTTGAAATAAAATGTCTTTAGATTCGCACTGTAATATCTATAAGACATATAATAATGACTCAGGATAACGAAATTGATATCTCACTTGAAATAAAGATAATTTGGAAACCTTAAGACCACTTTTCAGACCTTGTATGTATTAGAAGAAACAAGTAGTAATCTCCGTTTTTACGTTGTTTAAAAAGGGATAGTAAAACCAACTGCTATTTATAGACGTAGCGGGTCGATAAACACCTTTAGGGAAAAAATATTTTTGATTTCCGAATATCGTTAAAAACCGCTAATTTTGAATGTTATTATCCACGGTTTTATGAACAACTTAGCCTTGAAATAAAATGTCTATAATTTGCACTATAATATCTTTAAGACATATAATAATGACTCAGAATAACGAAATTGACATTTGATTTGAAATAGAGATATTTTGGAGACTATAAGACCACTTTTCAGACCTTGTATGGATTAGAGGAAACAAGTATATCTTCGTTTTTATGTTGTTTAAAAGAGGGATACTAACATCCAATTGCTATTTATAGACGTAGCGGGTCAATTAATATCTTTAGGGAAAAAATATATTTGGTTTCCAATTATTGCTGAAAACCAATGATTTTCAAGGTTATTATCCACGATTTTCGGAACAACTGGGCCTTGAAATAAAATATCTCTAAATCCGCACTCTAATATCTATAAGATATATAATAATGACTCAGGATAGCGAAATTGGCATCTCACTTGAAATAAAGATAATTTGAAGACCTTAAGACCACTTTTCAGTCCTTGTCTGTATTAGAAGAAACAAGTAGTATTTTCCGTTTTTACATTGTTTAAAGTGGGATACTAACATCCAATTGTTATTTGTAAACGTAACATGTCTATAAATACCTTTAATAAAAAATATTTTTGGATTCCGAATATCACTGAAAATCGTTGAATTTGAAGGTTATTATCCACGATTTTCAGGCCAACTGGGTCTTGAAATAAAATGTTTCTAAATTCGCACTGTATTATTTCTAAGACATATAATAATGACTCAGGTTAACGAAATTTGCATATATTTTGAAATAAAGATAGTTTGCAGACCGTAGGACCACTTTTCAGACATTGTGTGTATTAGATGAAACAAGTAATAATCTCCGTTTTTACGTTGTTTAAAGAGGGATACTAAAACCAATTGCTATTTATAGACTTAACGGGTTTATAAACACCTTTAGGGAAAAATTTATTTTTGGTTTCTGAATATCGTTGAAAACCGCCGATTTTGAAGGTTATTATCCACGGTTTTCGGCACAACTAGGTCTTGAAAAAAAATGTCTCTAATCTCGCACTATAATATCTCTAAGACATATAATAATGACTGAAGATAACGAAATTGACATCTGATTTAAAATAGAGATATTTTGGAGACCTTAAGACCACTTTTAAAACCTTGTCTGTATTAGAGGAAACATGTATTAATCTCTGTTTTTACGTTGTTTAAAGAGGAATACTAACATCCAATTGCTATTTATAGACGTAGCGGGTCTATAAATACCCTAAGGTAAAAAAATATTTTTGGAGTCCGAATATCGCTGAAAACCGCTGATTTTTAAAGGTAATATCCATGGTTTTAGGGACAATTGGGTCTTGAAAAAATATGTCTCTAAATTCGCACTGTAATATCTCTAAGACATATAATAATGACTCAGGATAACGAAATTGGCATCTAATTTGAAATAAAGATAGTTTGGAGACCTTACGAGTTAAGACTACTTTTGAGACCTTGTCTTTATTAGACGAAACAAGTATTTATCTCCGTTTTTACATTGTTTAAATAGGGATACTAAAACCAATTGTTATTTATAGACTTATCGACTCTATAAACACCTTTAGTTAAAAATTATTTGGTTTTCGAATATCGCTGAAAACCGCTGATTTTCAAGTTTATTATCCACGATTTTCAGGACAACTGGGCCTTGAAATAAAATGTCTCTAAATTCGAAATGTAATATTTCTAAGACATATAATAATGACTCAGGATAACGAAATTGACATCTCACTTGAAGTAAAGATAATTTGGAGACCTTAAGTCCACTTTTAAGACCCTATATGTATTAAAGGAAACAAGTAGTATTCTCCGTTTTTACGTTGTTTAAATAGGGAAACTAACATCCAATTGCTATTTAAAAACGTAACAGGTCTATAAATACCTTTAGGGAAAAAAAAAATTGGTTTCCGAATTTCGTTGAAAACCGCTGATTTTCAAGGTTGTTATACACTATTTTCAGGACAACTGGGCCTTGAAATAAAATGTCTGTAAAATCGCACTATAATACCTCTATGACATATAATAATGAATCAGGATAACGAAATTGGCATCTGATTTGAAATAAAGATAGTTTGGAGATTTTAAGACCACTTTTCATACCTTGTTTGTATTAGAGAAAACAAGTAGTAATCTTCGTGTTTACGTCATTTAAAGAGGGATACTAAAACCAATTGTTATTTATAGACTTAATGGATCTATAAACACCTTTAGGGTAAAAATATTTTTTGTTTCCAAATATCGCAAAAAACCGCTAATTTTGAAGGTTATTATCCACGATTTTCGAGACAATTGAGCCTTCAAGACTAAAATTTGCATAATATTAAAGCTACTTAACAAGAAAAGTTGCATAAATAGTTGATTTAAAAATGAAGAAGTAGTTTATACAATTAATCTCCACCCAAGTTTTCGTCCAATTTTTTTCTTAAAGACTAAAATTTGTCCTTAAAACGTAGGGCATAAACTCTTTGCTAGAGTAACAAGATAGGAAACACTACGAAAGATTTGTGACTCCAATTCATTGATTCAAGAAGGTCGACACTACATTTTTTGGTATAGCAAACTTTTTCGTTTCTTGTTAAAAGACAAAATACGCTCCACTAGGAATTTGGAACTTTAAATTTATATATGTCGGCATCATAAAATTTGTTTTAGGGGATATATATTTACTGGAGGATTTGTAGTTAGGAATTTTAAAAATTGATACTTTCATTGTAGTTTATGTATAAATTAGTTTCAAAATAACGTAGGATAATTAACTTTTAAATAATTTTCCAATCGCTTTTGCATAAGGACAAGTCTCGTATGTTCATTGTCTAAGTCGAAAGTCGGTTCTAGCATTTCTTCACCATCTGCACTAGCGACCGCGACCATGGTTGCAACTTGCAAGTTACAACTAGGACTTTTATAATTGCCAAGATATTAGGCTGATTTGTCGACTATAATAATGAATTATGTTCCACTTATTATAAAAGTAGCAAAATAATAACGAATTTAGCCAACTAAAAAGAATCATAAATCGATTTAAATAGTTAACCACGTTTTATTACACTTGTCACTTATAACAAAAGTGATATTACAGGCGGAACATATTTGATATATTAGATCTTTCGCTTATATAGTTATATATCTATTTTAGCATTTGAATAAATATGAATATAAAAGGTACATAATTTAAGTTGAGAGAGCATGTATAGATCTTATTAAACCTCTAAAGTCTAAAGATGCTTATGATTATAAGCGGATTAGGTTAGATTATTAGAGTAGTGCTTAAGATAATAAGTGGATTAGGTTAGATTATTAGAATAGTGATCATTAATGAAGTATAGTGACTTGTTTGTTGAGGGCTTGAGGCCTTTGAGGATTGAGGGGTGTTTCGTCTTGGTTCACAAGATGAGCATAAATGAAATTTGATGCTCCACGCATATTATACCATATAGAAAGTCTCATTTAAGACGGATTGACATTTTTTAAATTTAAAACGGATTTAACCTCTTTTTACAAAGAGCAAGTAAGAGGACAAGTGGGGGCTTCATTTGCCACCCACTTACACCCTTATTTACCCTTTGTAAAAGAGTTTTGACCGGTCTTAAATTTAAGACAACCCGTCTTAAGAGAATCTATGTATAGGATTATACGTAAGCCTATTTCTTAGGTTCTTTCACAAGTGCTTGCCATTAGTTATTCTGAATGCCCACTTACGGAATCTATCAATTTAAAATGTCATTCACTCATTCTCATACATTAGATAATACTTCTCCACCCAAATTATTTATCAATCTTTATTATTTTATTCAAAATGAGTATTTTAATTTAAAGTAAAAAAATAATTGAGTTGATGGGACTTGGGAGTAGCTTGTTTTGTGTCAAAACTTATGACGACAAGCTCGATCAATGGTAGCCAAACACCCAATAGAGAAACTCGATTACTTTCTTTCAAATTTGTCATCTAAAAATGTTTCAATAGCCTAACAAGTTTCTTAGCTTCTCTATTTTATCATTCTCTATTTTTTTTCTGTAACGAAGGACGAACTTAGTCGCATTATAGTAGAAATGAGGGTGGATTGGAACCTGGAATGCTAGAACCTCCATCTTAACCACTAAACTAAAACATTAGTTTTCTCTATTTTAACTTGTTAACCGTAATAACTTCACAAGATAAAAATAACTATTTTCTGTTATAAACAATAAAATTAAGGGAAAATTTTCAAGTATGATTCCCTTCACCATTCCAAAGTGTCTATATTTTCATTAGTGTCTTAGTATTTGATAAAAAAAAATTATAACATTTGACTATCAAACTTTCACCCTCAATCATAACCTTGATATTTTCCTTATTTTTTTCCTTCAAAGCCATGTCCAAACAAAAAATAAAGATGCATTATCTTAAATTCGGCACCTAATTACGCAATTGGAAATAGCCTTTTAGTCTCCTACAACAAAACATGATGATAATAAATTAATAATAATATTTACAAATTAGATATAATCATTATATATATAAAAGAAAAATGTAAAATAGCCTATGTGGCACAATGTGGGATTAGAATGAGGGCATTCAAGCTCTCTCATTCAATCTCAAGATTTCAATTTTAAATCAGCCAATAAGATATCATTCTATCATTCCATATACTGAGTATTAAAGAACACCCTCTAATTTATTATTCTGGAGAAAATAGAGGGGCAAAATAGTAAACCACATTTTGAGGCCTTTACCATTTCCCAATATTGTTGATCAAATAATACCCTTTCTCCTCTTTCCCAAGATCAGATTACATGTTTTACAGATAAATTACTTCTTAACACATTTATCAATACATTCACCATTGTTGACGGATCAAATTACAACTCATCAATACACTTTCACCGTTGAGGTAATACATATACATTTATACATATGCATTCACAGATGACAAATTCACAACCCACTGGGTATCGGGTCTTCACCATTTGAGTTGCCAAATCACATCTAAAACAGAAGACGAGAAGAAAGAAGAAGAAAGAAGAAAGAAGATGGTGAAAATGGGAACATTTATGGGAAGAAAGAAAGAAGATGTGTGTTTAAGGCATTTTCATGTTTATGGAGGCAAATATTCATCTTCCTCATATTCCGGGTAGAATTCATATACATTTATACATATTTATCTCGCTTTTTGTTCATGATATCACGTTTTTGTACAACTTATCAATTCAAGTTATTAATCTGATTAGGTTGCGCGTTGTTTTGTTTGATTTGTGAATAATTTACTTTCATTTTGATGTTAATTTACAGGAAAACGTTTTTAATTTGAATAATTAAAGTTAGCTGGAAGTGATTATTGATTAGATGTTTTTTATGGGATTTAATTTGTAAAATCAAACGAGGTATGCGAAAAAGAAACCAAAAATAGAAAAGGTATTGCAGCGTTAGTTTGATTTGTATCAATGAAAGAAGTTTTTGATATTTTTTTTATTGATTTTGGTGTGAATGCAGAATTGGCATGGATGGAGGAAGAATACAGGATTGGATTAAGAAGGAAGAAGCAAGATGATAGAGAGCGGAGAGGGAAACGAGTTTTGCCAGGTGAACTATTCATCAAATTAATTAATCATACTAAGCTTTTCGAGGTGAATAATAAATTTATTTGATGGAAAGTTGATGTTGATTCTTTTATAAGATAAAGATAAATATTGTAATGATGTTGCAGGTTGGTCCCCTGTAATAAGTACTTTGTATACTCCCAGTCATCGTGACTTTTCTTTACAATGAGTATACAATGCATTTACAACGGAGGGATTAGTCCAGCAAATAAACACCACTAAGACCATGCCCAAGCAAGGTCAATTGTTAGGTCATGACCTTGCTTGGTCATGTTAATCACTTAATTAAGCAAGTATAATGGTGACCTTACTTGGTTAATTTTGTGACCTTCTCCATCAAAAGGTCAATTTGTGACCATTTGTGAACAAAATTGACCACCTTGTGACCTTCTAGGTGTCCATTTTTTATTTGTTGAGCAATAAAAAAATAATAATTGTTAGGAAAAATAATTTTAAAAATAAGAGAGAAAAGTGGGGTAGAGAATAATATGAGAGAAAATGATTGGGTTGATGACCTAGGTCGCGACTTTCTGCTTGGGAGGGTGAAAGCAGGTCAAGATAAATAAAGTGAGATTAAGGGTAAAATCGGGTCGCGACCTAATTAGCGCGACCTCTGCTTGGGGATGGTCTAAAGATATGACTGACTATCTCTGGTATATACAGAGTGAGTCCTTATTCCTTAGCACCGTCGAGCTTCTTCAGTCAGTAACTCTTCACCGGTTTTCAACACTGTTTGTTTTCTATGTCTACTGGCTACGCTTTACAAGTTTATGTCAACGGTCAATTAGCTGGTCAGAACACGGACACTTTTTTTTTTCCGCAATAAGTCTTATGTTAATATGATGTAAGACGAGATTGTTTTGAGTTGTAACTAATTTGAATATTATTCTAGACATATTTAGCTCTAAATAAGTGGCTAACACATGTCAATCAATTTTTTGTGTTTGTTACAGATATTGTTTATGGAAGCTAACAAAATTTCACTTCTAGCCATTGTTATCGAGAACTTGGTATGCTCTACTTCATTACTTAACTCATGTGATATGGTCTTATAGTCAATCACCCTAATCAAATCCTCGATATTGCCAAACCAATTCTTGATGTTTTTAATTATTAATGCAGAATGTTTGCCTGCATTTTGAGATGTTGAATGTCAGTGTTGTTGGTCCTATCTTGCTAAGTGGTTTGAATAATGGACCAATTTAGTTAATCTCCCTACAATTCCTTCACACGCTAACTTTCATATTCTGTATACGGCTTACTACCTTTGTTCCATTTAAGTCGGTGAAGCTATCAAATGTTATTTTGTGCAACCTACTCCGGTATTCAAGTTGAGGTATGATTTTGAAATACTTCATTTGTGGGTACTCTACATTTTGTATTAGTTTTAATATTGAAATTTAAACTCATTTGTATATTTTGTTTAACATTTTCAGTTTTTTGGTGAAAGATAGAGCCAACATTCAAGAACAAACAAATGACCAACTTTTCTCAATGTTATTCTTTTATGTTGTGTTATTTCTCACTAAGCCAAAGACGGGAATTTTTGGCTTATTTTTCCAATGGTCTCATCTTTGTTGCAATTGTGTTTTTTTTCCATTGGGATTTAGTTTCTTGGTTATCTAAATTACTATAGTTTCAAGAGTTACGACTTTTAGTTAATGTATATTTGTAACACATGATAGTTAAATTTTTGTCTGTCACAGGTACAAATCCCTTCATTGTTAGCGGCGGCAGAACCGAGAACAACAGGGAAACGTGTGGTTCGTTCAGAAATAAAGCCAGAGACGCGTTGTTTCCGGGTATATCGAGGCGGTTGGAAACTGAGAGGTCATCAGGGCCTTGATAAGGAGTACGGATAGCAAGTGTGTTGAAGGTGGGAAGCTGAAAAGGAAAATGAGGAGGTATGTGATGGATAACTACCAAGTGTAGTATGGTTTCCTGACATGATAATTGTTTTCAGAAGTGTAGCATGATTTTCTATCTTTGCAGGCGAGGGAAGCTAGAAATAAAGCATTAGAGGATATGAGTTCATAAGCAAAAAATCTGAATTTGATAACATCGAGTTTTACAAGATCTGACTTTTGGCTACACCTAATGTTCCTAATGTATCACAGGTAAAGGTACGATTTTGGTTGCCCATTTTCTTTCAATAGAACACTGTATGGCTTTGGTGTCTTTTCTTTGCGACATATGTACTGTCGACTACTCAATGTATCATCTCAAACACGAAAAATAATACTCCCTCCAATCCAATTCAAATTACCCACTTGCTTTTGGGTGGTCTTCGAAGCAAGGTTTTGACCGCGTTTTTCTTCTTTTATATATAGAATTATTTTACAAAAAATATAATTTTAGGAAAGATATTTCCGTGACAAAACCAAATATATTACTTCCGTCTTTCAAAGTTTTTTATATTCCGATCTATAAACGGTCAAAGTTTTGAAAGTTTGACCTCTAAAAAGCAAGTGGGTAGTTTGGATTGGATTGGAGGGAGTACAACACTTCCCCTTGATGAATCCTCTCTTCTATATTTAATATTTTATTAATTAAATTCTTAGATGTTGTCGAGAAGGACATTGCCGCTACCTACGGTGAAACCATGTTTCATTTTCCTGATGTTGTCGAGAAGGACATTGCCGAAACGGAAAATAATAATTTCAAGCTATCAAAAGAGTATTAGACGTAGGGCCTGAACTTCAATTAGTTTAAAAGCAAATAATAGGCATTTTTTAGAAAAAATTTTTGTAAATAATTAACTTTGTTTTTGGTGTATGGAACTGTTTGTATTTAGTTTCGATGCAATTAATACAATATAATTGAGTTTAGGCTCAAAATAAACAGTTGACCTTGCTTCAGACGGGTCAAGCCTCTTCATAAAAGAACAAGTGGGGCACGTGGGCGGATTATTATCCATTATCCATCCACTTGCGCCACTTGCTCTTTTGTCAGGAGATTTGACATGTCGGAAAAATTTGTGCAAAACAAAAGAAAATCCCCAAAAATAATTAAAAACAGCGACGCTGTCTTTTGAAAATGTGTTAGATCTTTAGAGTGTAGGAGCTGGTTTATCCGAATGAATTGCCAAAATCACCCGAGTGAAGACATTATCATTATTATTATTTTTTTTTTATAAGAAATTAGTTGTCAGTTGAGATATATTATTATTATTATTATTACCATCATCATCATTTTATCATTTCAATTGTTTAAGCTCACTCAATTCAGTCACTTCACTTGATCACTTTTCGGCAGAAAAACACACCCCCTAACATTGACGGTTATTATTATTATAGTAGAAACTAGAACAACGACGACAATAAAATCTATCGTCTATCCATTTCACAAACTCATTTTGATGAATATTTTAAATTGTTAAAAGCAATTCCGTGAACTGGATAAAAGCAATGTCTTATTGATGGTCCAACTGGTTGTGGTATGGTCTAGAATCTCTTGATTTTATGGTTAAATTATAGCTTTGTTCGTTTATTTCTTTTTAAGGTCTCTGAGGATAAAGCATTTTCTCTCTGATATATTTGTATATTTGTGTCTGTAAGGACAGGGAAGACATTACTTGCTAAAACAATGGCCCGCTTGGTGAATGTGCCTTTCGTCATTGCAGATGCAACAACATTAACTTAGGCAAGTGGTGATTAAGTATTTTCCGTTGGACTATCATAACTATGAGGAAAATTGAAGATACAGTAACTCTGATTCGATGAAAGCCTTTTTTCGTGTTTCTTTTCCTTTAGTCGATTCTCTTAAAGCTTCCAAAAGACCGTCTCAAAAAGCTTCTTTTGCTTCCTCTGCTTTCTACCTCCCCTTCCGCACCACCCCAACCCCCTATACAAGGGGCACCACCCCAACCCCCTATACCCGACAATTTACGGGAGCCATTGAGGCAATGGGGTAATGTTGTTTCAAGTGTTAAATCATTTTTATTAAATCGTCATTTTGATGATAAATGTTGTTGTTTCAAATAGATATAAGCAATCCCGTGAATTTTCACGGGTGTTACACTAGTAATGTACTAATATTATAGCACAAATTCTCATTTGTGACGGACACTATCCGTCGCAAGCTTAAGACGGATACCATATTCTCTCACAAAATACCCATCAAGGGTGAGTGGAGAAGCACATGGGGGTGCCCACCTTGTCCCCTCTACACATTTCCTCTCACAAAATACCCGTCGCAAAATCCAATCCGTCGCAAGCAAGACCTACTTATATTATATATAGTGACCGTACCAAAGTGATCCAAATAGTAGAGGGACCAAGTTAGGTTGTTGCAATGATTAAACTGAGAGTCTGAAACATCGGTTTAGACCATCCATAAGCTGCAGTAGGCAGCTACCCTATGTAGACCTATTACCAACTTACGCATTTTCAGTCTCTTGTGGACCCCCTCTTTACTTGATAAGCCTTGCTCATCATCAATTCTTCAACCAATTAATTCAAATTTTCAGTTTATTAGACCATCCCCAAGCAAGGTCATGAGGGAGGTCATGACTTTGTTGGGTCACTTTAAACACAAATTAACACCATAATTAGCATGACCTTTGGTGACCCATGACCTCAAGGAGGTCACCACATGACTTTGGTGACCTTATAGGTGGCACTTTGTGATTGGTTGTTTGGTTTGAGTAGGGTAGAGAATGTGGGAAATTAAATGATTGAAAAGGTTGGAAAGTGAAAAATGATTGGATTAGTGACCTAGGTCATGACTTTCTGCTTGGGAGGGTGTAAATGGGTCAAGATAGTTATGTGGTGATTAAGATTAAAAATGGATGGTGACCTAGTTAGTGTGACTCTTGCTTGGGGATAGTCTTAGGATCATAATTAAATACACAAATTGTTGTTGAAGACGGATGAGCATAGCCGTCTTCAATGAAAATGAGTCGGATCTCTTTCACAATGAAGCAAGTGGGGATCCATTTAGTTTTTTACTTGCCTCCCATTTGCTTCATTGTGAGAGAAAATTCGACATGTCTTCATTGAATACGAATATGCCCCGTCTTCAACAAGATCGGCTAAATTATTTGACATAAAAAGTTCGCAACCAAGAATACGCTAATGTAATCTCACCTGTATATGATCTCATAACTGAAATATCTGCGTTTATGATTCACCAAATGTTATGAATAAAAACTCGACAAATTATTTAATTGATATAATATACTCCATATAATTTCTAAACGCAAATTATTATTTCAGAAGGACAATTTCCGTCTAAAAAATAAGACGACATTATGTTTCCAGTTTTTGATAAAATGTAACCACAGCTTATATCAACTTGTTTTCAATAGTGGTTACATCTAACTATAAAGTGGTTACAAAATCCCGTCTTATTACTTCAAACCAAAACTTACCCGTCTAAAACAAAACCAACTAATTTCTAAAACGCCTCATCATGGGTAAAAACTTCCAAAGTCATCTCATGTTGTCATCACCATACCATAATGTCTTTTGATGTAACCATAAAGATTAGGGACACACAACAAGATTATATACTAAATATGGATTAGGGGAGTTAATAATAAGAGGACAATAATGCATGGCATAAAATGAGCAGTAATGTAGAATACAAGTCTACATTCATGGACTCTTTTCTAAATTAACTACACTTCCCTGTGACACATTTACCCACACACGTCAATCTCCTTCACTTCTCCCATAAGTCACTATCCCTTCAGCAAACTCCCATACGATCCAATACTTACTTACCCACGTCACCTTCTTTGCTACAGCCTCTCATCTCCAACTTTTATTATTTCTCTCACTTCCAACATTTAATTAATCCTAAACTCATTACTACCCCTATTTTATTTTTCGGAAAATTCTCATGTTACCCTCGACGTTTGCCATTTTGCACGAAATATCCAAAATTTTAATCTAGACAACTTTAAGCGGTCATAACTCGTGTTTACGAGATCAGAAAGTGACGATTTTTTTTTTCAAATCGATCGTCTTTCCAAGTACTACGATTTGAAAAAAAAATTGTCGAGTTCGGAATTCGTAACCAAGAGATATGCTCGCTCAAAGTTTGTTCGGTTAAAAAAACTTTGACATGCAATAACTCCTAGCTACGGGATCCAAATACAATAATTTTTTTTTTCAAATAATAGTTCTCGGAAAGATGATCGATTTGAAAAAAAAAATCGTCTCTTTATAATCTCGTAAACGCGAGTTATGACCTCTTAAAGTTTTCTAAATCAAAATTTTGGGTATTTCGTGCAAAATGGCAAACCTCAGGGGTACCATGTGAATTTTACGGTTATAATTTTTATATGTAATTATATATGGTATAATCGATACTGTATGTCTTAATTAAGATCGGTTCAACATAAAACCGGTTAAAATCTTATTTTATTTCCACCTCTATTTTTATCAAGTAGAGTGAATCGATGTCAATTACAACGGCCTTACCTTAGAGAAGAATGGGTTAGTAATAAAATAAAACAATTTGCTTATCGCACTGATATTCACTTATTCAGTATTACAGGACTTAAAGCGACGATTGACTCTTTCACTCGGAAACTTAAAACGGACTCGTACACTCGAAATTGAAAGTGAGAACTATAGAATTGACAAACTCGCCAATTAATTAAGTAATTCAGACTTCTATTGTTGCATACTCACAAGCGTTACATTTCTTTTTATTGCGAAGTAAAAATGTCCATATGAAAACATGTTATATACATCAGGATAGTATTTTCAAGTGGTTTCATACTCTTCAATTTACGGGAGCTATTGAAACACTGGCGTCTATATTATAGGCATTATCGTACCAACTACAAAATCCCACGTGGACATCCAAGACGCTGACATCTCTACCCAATACAGCTGTCATCCTCCATGTCACACCCCTACTATAAATACCACACTACCCACGTACTCTTCCTTCACACTCACTTTCACAACAAACATCATCCAAACATTCCCATACTACCCTTTTCAATGGCACTTAATTACACTCATGCCACTCTCACACTTCCCCTTATCTTCCTTTTCCTCTCACTTACCTCAGCTGCTCTTGTGAAACAACAACCCATGATACTCAAATACCACAACGGCGCGCTTCTCAAGGGTAAAATAACCGTAAATTTAATCTGGTACGGTAAATTTACTCCAATCCAACGCTCAATAATCGTGGACTTCATCCAATCGTTGTCGTCGTCTGTCACCACGACGCGACAGCCTTCTGCCCCGTCGTGGTGGCGGACGACAGAAAAATACAAGGGAGGGGCTATTGATAGCGCCTCCCTTGTATTAGGAAAACAAGTCCTACATGAAAACTACCCTTTCGGTAAAATATTAAAAAACAAACATATTATCGGGCTGGGCTTAGGAGCCCGGCCCGGTAACCAGATTAACTCGATAAATGTCGTTTTAACGGCCCAAGATGTTGCGGTCGAGGGGTTCTGTATGAGGTGTGGGTCCCACGGGTCAGCAGGAAAGCGGGCTTACATTTGGGTCGGAAACTCCGCGACACAGTGCGCGGGGCAGTGTGCGTGGCCGTTTTACCAGCCGATTTACGGCCCGCAGACACCGCCTCTAGTTGCACCCAACGGAGACGTTGGGGTAGATGGAATGATTATTAACTTAGCTACGCTGTTAGCGGGCACTGTAACTAACCCGTTTAGAAACGGGTATTTTCAGGGCCCACCAACAGCACCACTAGAGGCGGTGTCTGCTTGTACCGGGGTATTTGGTTCCGGAGCTTATCCGGGATACCCCGGTAATGTTTTGGTGGATAAAACTACGGGTGCGAGTTTTAATGCTTATGGGGTAAATGGCAGGAAGTTCTTGCTTCCTGCCATGTGGGACCCCAAGAGTTTAGCTTGTTCCACACTTGTTTGATACTTTCCGGTGTACCGCTTCCGTCTCAGTTAATAATTTACGTTTATATATCGAAGATAAAAAGATAAAAAGAAGTATGTAGGTGAATGTTGTAGTTGATGATAAGTATGATGAAAGTTTAAAAAGTTGTAGATAGTGGGGTATGTAACTATGTATATTATTGTCTGCTATCTTTGAGAATTGTTGATATTTTTAATTTTAGTGTTTGGTGTTTGTCGTTTAGTTTGACGTGTATATATTCTATGTTTGGGGTTGGATAAAGTGTGACTAGTAGTTTTGTGGAAAAAATGTGTGCAAATTCAATGTGCTTATAATAATATGACTTTATTATGAATCGACATCTTCTAGCATTTTGAGTAGTGTCATGTTATGTCTACTTGGTTCTCCCTAGTAGAGACTAAGAAGTGCGGATACGCCTTTTTAACGAACGTTCTTGCGTTCGATACTCGTAAAATATGCGTCAAAACGTTGTGATACCTCTAAAGTGACGAAAGGGATTAGGTGCTTAATAGCACGTTCGCTTCTCCAACGAGCAATGAAACTATTGACATTTTAGTTAAATTATCGGTACGTTCGTCTAATTTACTTTACTATATCAACGTTTCATTTCTTAAACATTTTGATCCCCTACTAAAAATTAATACATTAATAACGTCACTGCCGTTCTTACTAATGTAACTCAATTCATAACGTAGTAAATAGTAGAAATTCATAAAATTAGCTTGTATTTGAGTGATATCAGTAAAAACGATAGTGTTGTTATCAGTATTCTAAAATAACATGATTTCACTTCTTAATAGATGCACATGCTATATATAGACATTATTCTCATATTTTATTTAAAGGGTCACACCCGGCTCGTTTTTGATAATGTCACTCAAATATAAGCTAATTTTGCAAATATCTTACTATTCACTCTTTCACAAATATTGTGACATTAGTACAAAGTTAATGGCATTATCATTACCTTATTTAAATCATAAAGCCTTGTTGATTTTTCTACACTTGAATATTAAATTATATATTCTTTGGGGTAAATGAAGCAAGAACAATATATTGTTGACACGAACTTAACACGAATTATATATGAGCACCAAATACTATTGTCTATTGATTAGGTCTCAATTGTAGGGTCAAGTTCAATCCTAAGTCCTAACAAGGATTAGTGGACTACAAGTACGAGTGTATGTACCACATAACATAGCATGGTAGTACGGTGGAGGACGTCTTTGAAAACTAAATGAAACAAGACTGAGGACAAATTTGACTTTTCACTTGGTGGTGTGACCAATGACCTGCATAAGATGCATACTTTTCCTAACCAATCCATGGGACATTGCATTATGTTGTCCATGCATAATATTCAAGACTTGGCTTAATCACCTTTCGTATATTACTTCTCTATTGCAAAGGTGCAATTAATGCATGAGGTATCAATGTATCATCCAAATTAACGACTACACTTATTTAATACTGGTCAAATATCATTTCACCTAAATAAATAAAATCATTATTTTACTTTTTTGGGTATATTCTGGTATTGTCTCCTTCATCTGCATAAACATACTTGACCCGACTAGCCATCTTAAATGAGAATTTTGCCCAAATTAAATGTACCGAGACACCGAGTTTTACAGTAACACATCATCATTTATGGGTTTAAGACATTCAGGCTCAAACCCTTGAAAAAAAAGGTAGCTGTCTATCATGCGTAATTTACAGATTACCACATATGTTATAGATTTACTCAATAAACACAGTTCATATCACACCCTAGAAGCTGAGAAAATAATAACAATGAAGGCAAGTTAATAAGTAGATCCCTCAAGATTTCGATTTTTCCATTGTGAAAGTTCACAAGCGTTACCATGATTTACTTGACACTAATTCACCTCTTAGACAGAGTATCTCGTCCGAAGCTTTTAGACAGGCTTCCTGACCATTTTTTTTGGTAAAATATGACCATTAAATTGGGCCACATTTTTATCTTTAAAAAGTGACAATTTAAATTGGGTCACATATAACCGGTTTGAAGCTTTCCAACAAAATAATCGTCTGAAGGGAGACTTTCTGTTTACTTGGGCTTTCACGATCGCACCAAATCAACTTTAATTTCTAATTACGCTCTTACTTAAGCCAGTTAGCCCAACTATAAGTCCTGTAAAATAGTCTGGCCTGGATAAAACCAATCACAGCCCAACGTTTTTCAAAACCGAAAAACAAAAACCAAATTTTATTAAATTTTAAGTAAAAAAACCGTAAATTATCGATAGATAATTAGTAATTTATCGACGACGAATAAGTTACGGTTCGTATTCCGTATATTCACGAACGACACTCTCACCAAAACCACTTCGCTGCTGTCTCGAAGCAGTGACACACCAACTCACTCGAGAAACAACAACATTAACAATGGCGGAACCTCAAAACCACGACGTCAGCATGATCAATTCTACTAACATCAACGATGCCGATGCCTCAACGGTCTCTTTCTCTCTCCGTTTTTTCATCTCTCTTCTAATTTTATCAATTGTCGTTAATTTTGATCATTTTAGATATTATCGAAACCCTAATTTAGTTATTAATCGTAATTCGATCGTTTTGTTGATGATGATTAACGTAGGAAGTGGAAAATATGAGGAAAAGATTGAAGGAGATGGAGGATGAAGCCGCTGCTCTTCGTGAAATGCAAGCGAAAGTTGAGAAAGATATGGCCGCTGTTCAAGGTTTTGATCATTGATACTTGTAATTGATATGATTATGCAGATTTTTGTTCGTCAAAATATCGGAATTTTGATGTGATCATGAATTCATCTGTTTTGATCGTAAATCTATCTGTTGCTATAACTAGAAGTTGTTTTATAAAATTATGTTGATAGATGCGTTTTGCATTTGAATGCGGAGCCAATTAACTAATATTTTCGCGTTTTGTTGTAAATTACTCGGCACATTGGCGTGATTACTCTATTAGAGCTTTATGTACGTTTATATTAGGTTCATGAGCTTTATGAGAAGCTGTTTTAGTGTAGTTATCGGATTCTGTTGATATGTGCGTTTGCATTTGAATGCTGAGTGAATAAACTACTCCGTATTGTTTTTGCGTTTTTGTTGTAAATTATTAGGTACATTGGTGTGATTACTCTATTAGAGTTTTATGTACGTTTAGATTTGGTTCATGAGCTTTATGAGAAGTTGTTTTAGTGTAGTAATCGAATTCTGTTGATATATGCGTTTTGCATTTGAATGTGGAGTGAATAAACTACTCCGTTTTATTTTTGCGTTTTTGTTGTAAATTATTAGGTACATTGGTGTGATCACTCTATATAGAGCTCTATGTACGTTTAGATTTGGTTCATGTGCTATGAGAAGTTGTTTTAGTGTAGTTATCGATGATACATTTTTGTTTGAGTGATCAGAAAGATTGCGAGGTACATATGGGATATTGTCAATCTATAATAGTTTCTGTAGAGAACTTTTGATCGCTACATGTGCAATATAGGCCAGTGTTCGTATTTCGTGAACACGAAATGTTGGCATCAATAACTCTCAGCCTGTATGGATGAAATGTGAGCTTTGTTGACTGTTATCTGGTTGTTTATGTCATAGTCGCGGTGACGGCTTTTGTGAAATGCAGACCCTGGTGCTGCAGCTGCCGATCAAGCTAACAAGGAGGAAGTTGATTCTCGCTCAGTGTTTGTGGGTAATGTGAGTTTGATTTCTCTTGTACCCTGTATCATTCTATACAGCATTACCTAAAATGTACCAACTATAAGTTTTCATTGTTGTTTGTGTTTTATGCTGAATTCATTATACTGCCCTTTTGGGGAGCTGAAGTTTTTGGTGAGAAATTGTCAAATTGTTGCTCTGCAATTTGTATTTCCCTCATATAACGTTGGTGGTCAATGATGTCGACTTTGACACGTGAAATTAGATAGATCTTTTTTTAGTGAATCAAACATGTCAAACTTTACTTCATGTCGTCTTATCTTTGCATATACTCGGAGAAATTTGCAGTCAAATTGATATTTAATGGACCACCAAAGTCAAATGGTGATAGTATTAAGGCTTCAACCTTATGGCAAGAACATGCTACTATATGGAACCGTAGCTGAAATTCTGCAGTTTCCCATGTCCTCTGTTTCATTTTAGTTCAACTTTACTCATTGTTCTAGACTTTTAGGCCTTCTTTCTTCCCGCGTGCTTGATTATTTATGCATTGCCTATATATTTTATTGTACAAGGAGCAGTTTAGTTAGTGGCATCGACGGTGACTAATGAGGATATCTTACCGTGTTACGGTGAAAGTTTTATACAGAATTATCTTCTAGGAAATATGAAACCTTCTTTCCACTTAATGTCTTGCCTGGAAGTTATAGCTGATTAGCTGGTAGTTGTGGATAACATTTGGATTCTGAAATGTCATGCTGAATACAACTTGCATAGAAAATTTATTTGGTAGACCATGTCTTAAAAGTAAACTCCTTGTGCATAGTGTCATATTCTGATGACCCAGGAGCTGTTGAAAAGCTTGTGTCAGACTAAGTTACACTCAAGTAGGAGGCACCTCTATCAAAACTATATTTGTCTTCCTTATAACTACAAATTGACCCACCTTGATTTATACCGACAGTTCTATCTCTTCAATTGATATTTCGTCCATTGCTATTAGTTTTCTTCCACAGTCGAATTCGGACATCGTTACCTTTTACTATGTCTTGAGCCTCTTCTATGGTTTTCATTTAGTTCTTGTACAGTTGTAACTAAGGCTCATTATGCAGGTGGATTATGCTTGCACACCTGAAGAGGTTCAGCAGCATTTTCAGTCATGTGGAACTGTAAACAGGGTGACTATCCGGACTACTAAATTCGGACAACCAAAGGGTTATGCATACATTGAATTCTTAGAGACAGACGGTGTTCAAGAAGCACTTCGCTTGAATGAATCTGTTCTGCATGGCCGCCAGTTGAAGGTCAAAATTTGCTTACTATTTGTCATTTTATATGGTAGTCCTACACTCCTACAGCATCATGAATCTCCTCGTAATTTAATGTGAAATCTGTACTGACTGAAGGTCACAGCAAAGAGAACAAATGTTCCAGGAATGAAGCAGTTTCGTGCTAGGCGCCCTAATCCATATATGGGTTATGGTTACAGAGGATCATATCTGCCACCTCACTTCTATAACCCATATGGCTATGGGTAAGAAAACGCAGTTTATAATGCTGTACTTTCCCTTTTTCCGCTCATTACTGATATACTACAACCATGCCATTCATAGTCCCATCTGATGCATATTAAATTCATGTAAAATTAATCATGTTTATTTTTGAATCGTCAATTTGCGTACAGTCATTTGTAGGAAGATGTATTTTCTGTAGATTGTGAGAAATTATTGGTGAAAATTGAGACAGTTTGACCATTAAAGTCATATTGGGACAATTTAAATGAGACTTCTTAGCAATTATCCGTTCCTTGTTGCAGGAAAGTTCCAAGGTTCAGAATGTCAATGCGTTATGGCCCTTATTAGTAAATAAATAATGGAGCTGTTCTGAAGATCGATTGTTTGATAAGAGTATCGAGAGGATATACTGTGATACTCTCTGAAAACTTCTCATCACCAGAGTTTGTGACTCTTTAGGCGGATTCAATGCGGAACATTTTAGTGATCAACAATGTAATTAGCTGTTATCACTCTGAGAAAATGAATAGGTATCAGTATTCTTTCTATCCTTGCTACTTCGCAGTTAACTTAAGAGGTCAGCTTCCCCATGCATGTCAAGCGTGATAATCCCCCGCCGCATGAAATAACTCATAATGTACAGGCAATATCGCCGCTTTCTAGTATTTGCTTCTGTATTTGCCTGAGAGTTGAAAATGGTAAGTTGCGGTAGTGGTTTTGGTAATCGAAGGCGGAAAACGTTGTGATAGCGCATCCTTCGTTGGGGTAATTATTGTCATTTCCGGCATGGTCTTCTAGGCCTTGATATCTTTGTTTTGGGAGATCTTGTGCAAGGCAAATTTGTTGCTGGAGTACTCTACAAATACTGTCTTGTCTATTTTTTTACGAGATTTTCTAAAAAAAACTACGGAGTAATAAAATTATCCGTGGATATATAATTACGAGCTACAAGGATATTACATTCCTAAGACACCTAAAAGAAACAAGTACATTAGCTATAGTTTGTGCAACATATTTTACTTTTTGTTGAATTACGATTACCCACCAATGTAAAAAGCAGTAACAACTAACAAGGAGCCCAAAGACAATTTGTGTTAATTGTCCATCAATCTACAATACAATAGCCTAAATCTCAAAATACAATTTTTTTATTTTTTTTTGCCAAATTTCAAGACACAAATTGTTTCACTTGTTTAAGTGTCTCCTCACTTTCTTTTACTTCAAATTATTAAATTGTTTCAAAATTTGGTATACTATCGATAAGCACGTATTTAAAAAGGTACTCCATATATTATTAATACGTTTCCTGGAGTTATTGAGAATTTGAGATACTACCATATGATCGCACCCACGATAAAATGGATACATTCATTACTAGCTAAGTAAATCACAATTAAAATAAAGAGTTACCTCGAACCCCAATCGATAATGCAGAGAAATCAAATTGTAGCTCTACCAAGCTACATAGTTTGTTTCATAAAAAATAAAAAGTAAATTTTTTTATTTTATTAAACAATAATACATACAACTATAAAAAGTTATAAGATGTTGTAATCTAATATTGAAGCGGTTTGTAGCCGAGAAATCAGAGTAACTAAAAAAAGCCAATGTGGCAAATCGAGCTGTCCATTGGAGATGCTCTTAAACTTTCTTTCTTGCTCGAAGTTTCACTACCACCATCAACCATACATTACCTTTCCATTTATGAGCAGATAATTATGTAAGATGCGTTTACATATCTTTATTGTAAAATGACTATATTTAATAACTATTTTTATCAACAGCCAGTCAAACAGATCATCATCGTCATCACTATAATCTATAACTTGACACGTCTGAATCAATAAGACGGGTCGCCCCGTCTGAAGCAAGACCAACTCAACTATAAAGCTTTGGGGTAATTAAAAGTCATCATCTTTCTTCAATATGTACTGGTTATTAATTGTTTATAATTCATGCAATATTTCTTTAATTTTGATGTAATCTTAGTTATGTCTATATTGGTGTTATGTTATTTGCATGCAGATTTCATTAATGTTTAATCACAGTTGCGATTTCACGGATCATATTACTGATTAAACTCAATTTTGCATGTTATTTGTGTGTTGTTTGACACTGCTAATAATCATATTAGTATGTGAACCAAAAAAAAAATCATATTAGTATTAATTAATATTTGACTAGTTCTGTGGAAGGTGTTCATTTCAAAGCAACTTTTTTTCTAATTTGTTGTCTGATTTAAAAAATGTTCGTAATTTTCATTTTGGATCATTTAAAATGGTCTATACACAACTAACACAAGAGCTTTCAAGATACTCAGTAAGTCTTGCGTAAGACGGATTATTCTAAGTCCGTCTTTAAGGTAAAAACGAGTCAAATACTACAACATGTGGCTGACAAAAATATTGGCATTTCCTAGACAAGTTTCCATGGGATTTGGTATGTATTTGATCCGTCTTAAGTTTAAGAAGCATAGTGTCCGTCTTAAATGAGAATTTGTGATACTGGAAATCTGGAATGAGGCAAGTAAACCATAATTTGTTTAAATTTAGTTTGTTTTCGACTTCTCGTGCTGTACTTAATTTGCATGGCTTGCTTATTGGGCTGTAGCTTACTGCTTATGCTGACTGCTGTGATTGGCATATCAACCCATGGTATGTTCTTTTTAGCTTGATTGACACTAATGGAAATATGGAATGTCGTCGAGTATATTAGAAGTATACATATTGAGTGCCTAGCAGTTTAAGGTGTGTTATGGTATTTTTTTGTCTTCAGTTGTGTAAATAATATGGAAATTTATTCGCATTTGCAGTCGCTGATTTTCAACCTAAGCGACATGAAAGTGTTAAGGATATGCTTTCACAGGTTGCCATTTGTTAGTGCTTCAGCCTATCTACAAACAGGATAGTAAGACAGCTTTTAGAGAAGTACCTCGAGCTTCTGGTTTCTCGTCTTGAAAGTAGTCATAATTGGGATTCTGATTTTTTTTTTCTGGTAAAGCTTTTTAATCAGTGAGTCAGTGTTCTTAACTTGTTATCAGTTTTTATACTTCCAGAGAAGATGATTCTCAGCAACATTAAGTATGAGTCCTTTTCAATTAGTTAAGGGATTTTGAGTTATCGGAATGTGAACTTATGGCTTTATTTTGGAATGATATCCCGGTGTGTGTTTTAAGTTTTTAATCCAATTTGCGGATGATGGATGCCTTTCTAACTTCAGCTTATCGCTTCACGTTCTTGTATCTATCCTCCCATCCTAGTTTTGTTATGAATACTGAATTTGCTAGGTTATCGGAGTACGAGAATTCAAGGATTAAGGCTTGTGGAGACTCAAATTTTTTGAGGTTTATGAACATTTCTGTTCAATTAATTATGAAATCAGTATTGAATTTCTCCGAATGTGCCCTCTCTGCTGTCTTCTTTCCTTATTAATAAACACGTTTATGCAATTATGTTTTTATACCAAAATTACCATTTAAGTTGGTGATTACTTACATTTCGACTGTCAAATTTCTTTCGTTCTTTCTCCATTTTAAAAAATTCGACCATTAAATGTCTTTCCTGTTATATAGGTCTTGATGAATGCTTCTGAATGACCGTAATCTGGTAAAAACTTGAAAACTATCAAGAGGGGTTTCTACTTTGTAGCTGTTTATATCAATGCGCTGCTTACTCGGTTCATGTGGCCAGCAGGGAAATCTTTACTTAGTTCTTTGGAGAAAATTAACAATGAAAGCAACTGAGCAAGTTTCCGCTGGTTCACTTCCCCCGTTTCTGATGTTCGTTCTTATATGAGTTATATCTATTTGTATTATAAAATCATTTCCTCCTTAAGGGTCTTCATCTCATGAGATAGATTAACTGTTTCCGTTTATATCTTATTTTGCTAGCACCAAGGTTATATCGTACACTTACTGATGTTTAAATACGTGTACCAGGACAATGAGAACATTCATCGCCAAGTATTGCTGCAAGATGGCCGATGATGTATGCTTTGGTTAGAGTGGCATCAGCAGCTGGCCTAGTTGCAGGGCTAAGGTGGTTCGGTAACTCTGCTCCATTACTTATATTTTCATGATACTCGTTTACTATGCTGCTGTAATCGATGTGCCAATCACATTTCAACTTTGCAAGCATGGAAATAAGGTTAACGGGTTTGTCTTTATCGTAAGACTGTCTCATACATTTTTGGGTACGTTGTTTCATGAGTCTTACTCTTTGCATTTAATTTCTTCGAAGCCTGAACTACTTGGGTAGTTCGTATTTGGAAGGCCTTTGTGTCTCTTTAATTATTTGCTAAACTAGTTATTTGCTGATATACACTTTTTGAGCTATTTTCGAGATGATCTAGTTTTCTTTCAACATTCATTGCATTTCGGCCAAGTTTACTTTAATACCGTAGTGGTTTATTTCCTGTGGAAGTTCACGCACGGATAAATTTGGCGTGTCACCCACGTCAAGTGTTTGAATTTGTAGTTTGCATGTCACGTATGTCGCCATCAGTAACATTGTGATGTCCTTTGAAATAAGTCTGAAATATTCCGTACTTCTAACATGTGTTTAGTTTGTTGCCTATGTCTAATACTCTTATAATTTCCAATGAAAGAATGAATTTTTTTAATTATTTCTTTCTTCAATTGATTAATGCACTATGCTACAGACTTCTTGCAAATTGCAATCTTAGCTTATTGTGAAAACATAATTTTCGCATAATTTAATTCACCAGGCATAGTAGCAGTAGTCTACGTAGGAGTATATATTACAGATTGATCGCATTTTTTATAATTGTTCGTCGATTTAGGTTGTGGGTTTGATCTGTATGGCTAATTTTTGTGCTTCAATTTATCTAGACTCGGAAATTGTAAAACACGATCTTAGATGAGGAAAATAAACTGCACATTTCTAGTACATAGAATAGAAGTACTCCCTCCGTCCCAATCATTTGTTTACCTATTATTAAGATACCCCTCGCAAACAATATAAAAGGTAAACAAAAGACAAAAGAACGACGATAAGGAGAGAGTATTTGGCTTCAGCAAACTAGGAACTCCCACACCCTGGATCAAAACAGGCCCCACCTTGTTGATTGAAAGCAGCAAGTAAGGCATCCTCGTCGTTGTCGTCATCCATCAGAAAAGAAGTGAGGTTCTCTAAAGCGCTTGCCCGAGTAATCACTCCCATGCTTGATGGGGTACCTTGGCGCCCATCAAACTCTCCTTCAATAGGTTGGGTAGGATGCGGAGCCTCTATGACAGGTTGCGTCGTGCTTGGATTAGACGAACCTGCACCCATTAGATTTGGCACGGAGGCTCCTATGTCACTCGGCCCTATCGTCATTGTTGGGTCCCCAAACACTCTATGATCATAGAATGTTCGGTCTATGCCACTCGGCATCATCACCCATGATGGGTCCCCAAAGACTCCAGGATTATAAACTGGCCATCCAAAGACTCCAGGGTTATAAAATGGCCCGTCTAAGCCACCCGGCCCTACTACCCTTGACGGGTCAATGATTCCCGGAGTAGGAACCATCACCATTTGAGGGTTGTCATATGGTCCTCGCACCGAGGAACCTGACATCATCATCATCATTTCAGATGGATGACCAAATGTTGGAGTAATAGGGTTAGGGGCGGGGTAAAAGTTTTGCCCTCCCACCATACTTCGTTGGTGAAAAAGCGCTTGTTCGTGTCCGACAGGGTATCGCCGAGGCAACGATGTCGGCATCGTGTCGGAATGTCCTTGTCCGACAAGGTTTTGCTCAGGTAATGGCATCGGCGGCGTTACGTGTGAGTCACCCTCTATTAGAAGTTTATGTGTGTTCACATTGGCTTCTAATTCGTTAAGGGTTTGAAGCATTTGCTTCAGCTCAGACAAGCCGAGGTGCTCATAAGGTTCAAGGAACTTCCGGACGTCGACGGGCATCGACTTCCTTGGTTCCAAGAGTTGGTTGGTGCGTTTACTTTCTTCCTTTATTTTATCCTTAATTAAGGAAAGCTCCGTGTTGTACTGTGTAACAGTCTCATTTTCAATCGGAGTTTTCCCTAAATTTGGATTACTACCATCACCTAACAGAAACCGGTCGAGGATGATGTCGACACTAGGGTGACCATAAGCAAAGGGTTTTTCGCCAGGGGAAGAGACAACGACTGCAGCCTCTGCGCCGCAAAGCGTACAAAGCTCACTTGTTTTCTTAAATACGTTATTGTAACGCTTTGAAAATGTAACTACTCGGTTGGTTTGGTTGGTCATAAATTCCATGGGTAGCCTTTGCCTTCCTCGATTCCTTCTCACTGGAACTGGAACAGCGGCCATGGCAAAAAAGAGAGTTTTCTTGGAAAAAAAAATGTTTAAAACTTTGGTTATTGATAATATTTGTGTATATGATTGCATGAAAATTATGGTCATCAATAGAGTTATTTATACAGAATTGCTTGATTCAAATTCAGACAACCATTTGATATTTTCATGGATTTTAATTTTTTCCCTTGTTTGTGTTATTATTTTCCTTATTATGCTTTAAAAGTTTACGGATCATTTCGATTGGCTCAGATTCAAGCCGTCAATACCGAAATAATTGTTATTACTGAAAACTGTACGATATATATAAGCAATACCGAAATAATTTACGAAACATGGCGTTTAAATTTGCTAATTCCGCTATTTAACTAAAACACGATAATGATACTTAATTGTATTGTGAAGATAAGCTAATTAAGGAGTAAACACTACTAGAAGGGTCTCAACTTTCACAAAATATAGCTTTAAGGACCCAAACTTTAGTTACATAGCTTTAAGGATCTCAAACAATATTTTGGACAAATTTACCCTTGCACTTGTTTATACTTAGGCCCTGTTCTTTTGGACTTAAACTCAACCCCTTTAAGTTCAGTTCAGCTCCTATAAGTTCAGTTCAGCTCCTATAAGTTCAGTTCAGTTCAGTTCAGCTCCTATAAGTTCAGTTCAGTTCAGCTCCTATAAGTTCAGTTCAGTTCAGCTCCTATAAGTTCAGTTCAGTTCAGCTCCTATAAGTAGACCTGGCAAAAGCAACCCGACCCGATTGACCCGACCCGAATGACCCGACCCGTGACCCGAAATTGACCCGAACTACAACACCCGAATGTGACCCGAAACCCGTTTAGACCCGACCCGACCCGAACATGACCCGATCTTTCTTGACCCGTAACTGACCCGACCCGAAAATAACCCGATCCAAAACCACTCAACCCGAAAATGACCCGACAAAACATAACTTTAATTGAACCGGAAAGACTTAAAATGGCCTTTTATCTCTTATTCTTTGACCCGAAAATGACCCGACCCGAAATAACCCGACCCGGTTGACCCGAAACAGACCCGACAACTAACCCGAAACAAACCCGAAACCCGAAATAACCCGACCCGACCCGAATTAACCCGAAATTAACGAAAGACCCGAACTGATCCGACCCGAACCCGACCCGGTTGACCCGTTTGCCAGGTCTACCTATAAGTTCAGTTCAATTCAGTTCAGCTCTTATAAGTTCAGTTCAGAAAAATTCAATTCTTACAAATTAAGTTCAGAAAAGTTATACGGAATATATTATTTATGAAAACCGATATAAAAACATTTGACATTAATTAGTGGAATGACAGTTGGTCAATTGAAAAAAAGGTGGGTGTTAAAAAATATGCCCCGAATGTCACAAAAGTATCAAATGTCTATTATTGTTTTATACATTCACACTCCATAATTTTATAAGGATGCATACTCTTGGAATACCTATTATACAACATGACGTGAATATTCAAGGAACAGTAGATTTGGGCATTTTGATGATAAGCGGAAAAAAACCATGTTAAAGGTACGAAACAAGATAGTAAAAAACATTTGGCGAGGCAATAGATTCGTTGTTACGAGTGATAGTGAAGATAAAGAAGAAAGTGATGAGGAAGATTATGATATGGAAATAGATGGTTAGAAAACGATGTAATATGTGATTTATTTTTTTTATCGTAATGTAAACGTAGTAATCTATTTGAACAAACCAATGTACATAAATCGGAATTATGTTATTATCTTACCTTATGTTTTAGAGTATACTTTTTTTTATGACAGTACTTTCCAAAAGATAAAGATACAGATAAAGATGATGTCAACGTAGTAATCTATTTGAACAAACCAATGTATATAAATTGGAATTATGTTATTATCTTACCTTATGTAATAACGTTCAGTTTAGTAAATTTTAGATTCTATAAATTCTATTCAATTAAGTAAAATTAAGTTCAGAAAAGTTCAGATCCTATAAGTTTAGTTCAGTTCAGTTCAGCTCCTATAAGTTCAGTTCAGCTCCTATAAGTTCAGTTCAGTTCAGCTCCTATAAGTTCAGTTCAGTTCAGTTCAGCTCCTATAAGTTCAGTTCAGCTCCTATAAGTTCAGTTCAGTTCAGTTCAGTTCAGCTCCAATAAGTTCAGTTCAGCTCCTATAAGTTCAGTTCAACTCCTATAAGTTCAGTTCAGTTCAGTTCAGCTCACATTCAGCCCAAAAGAACAGGGCCTTACAATTTACAATTACCACATACAAAAATAAAGAAAATTAGTATTCCACTTCAAAAAAGTTTGCTTACATTTTATACAAGAATGAAATTTACTTATTAAAAATTTATTTTCTTAAGTTTACATTCTATAGGAATATAGTCATCTAGATAGCATGTTACTATATATAAACTTGCAAATAAACGTTCGTCTTTGAGATATAAAAGAAGTGTAAGATGAAAATTTTAGACATAAATTAAACTTAGTGAAAGGAGAATTTACCTTATACTACTAAATAAGGTAATCTCACATCACAAATAATTACGACTATATAAAATACAAAAAAAAACACAAATTTAAAGTCGAGTTAAATGTTACGGAAAAAGTTATAAAAAGTACATTTGGTTTCTCTTTTGACGGTCTCAAGCTTGTGACGGAATAAATGTGAGCATTTTATAACAAAATAATCATTCATAAAATGTTACCTATCAGATATTGGTTACATTTTTTCATAAAAATGGTCACATTTGGTCTGTCGTAATCTTGTGACGAAAAGTGTTCATCACAATCTTGTGACAAAATTTTCGGTCACAAATGAGAATTCGGGTTCAAAATTTTAGCATCATGTATATTATTTTTTGGTACAATTGGAGCCATAAGGACAGTTTTGACACTGACGAGGGTTCAAACCCAAATCATGAATATTACGGTTCTTGATTTACCAACTAAAAAGTTGACATCTACATGTATCTATATCATTTTAAGCGTGCATGAGAAATGTGTTAGAAAATGCAAAAAAAAGAGAAAAAAAAGAAAGTAAAATGACGAAGTTAAAGACTTCAAGTGATTAAAGTGTGTACTTGTTTATTTTCAGTAGATATATACTCGTATAAAATGAGGGTAGTTGCGTAGAGGATAAAACTAAGCATGTTATTTTTTTTATAAATACTATTTTTGGCCTAAAAAAAAAATATATATTATCTTTATATAAAAATATAATTATGAAATTAATACTCCTATTAAATAATAAACAAGGGTAGTTTTGTCCAATAACTAGATAGAGGTCCTTAAAGCTATGTAAATGAAGTTGAGGTCCTTAAAGCTTGATTATGTCAAAGTTGAGACCCTTGTTGTTGAGTTAACTCGCTAATTAAGTGACATCGAATATTTACGTAACTTTTAAATTTCCGATTTTAATATTTAAGAAACTATGAAGTACTTCGTACTTCGTACTTATTATTAGCTTATCACGTCCTTTTTTGGAATGTTATAATTTAAAGGTTTACGGATAATATGTCGTAGTTTAGATCTTGTCTTCCATTTTATTGTATTTGCATCGTAAATATTTCACATCCGTAAAAAGGAAGAAATGATCCTTTTTCTGTAATCGCATTGCAAATCTTTTCATACACATTAAGTTAAAAGAAATAAATCGATGTTTGAATGGTAAAAGATTGTGGAAATTCCGATTTTATTGAGAAATTTGTGATTTTCGTAGAATTTTTCCTCTTTAGATTGACAAAAAGAATTCAAAGTGTATTTTTCTTGATTCCCCGACCTTTTGATACATGAATAGGTAGCACGTCAGGATTGGAGATGGCAATGGATCCAGGATCCTATCTAGATCCGCGGATCCGAACCCTGGTGGAGCGGATATGGATCTCATTTTTATGGATCCAGTGGATATGGGTCGGATATGGATCCTAAAAAATTTACGCGGATCTGGATATGGATCTTGTTGTTAAGATCCAGACCCTACCCACGGATCCATATCTTTTATTTTTTAATTTATTTTAATTATATAACGATAACTAAAGTTTATAATGCTGATGTTTTCTAATTTAATCAACTCTCATATGTCATTTTACTTATTTCATAGGTCATTCTTAATTTATAATACAATTTAAATATTTGTAAATTAACTTTTTCCTCATCCAAATAATAACTTATGCGGTAATTAGTTACTTTATTATGTTAAATGTCGATATAATGTATACTTATAATCTTATTAAACATTCTAATACATTTTATGTAATTTTAATAGAAAAGTTACATTTAAAAGATGAATAATTTAATAAAATATTTTGAAAACGATCATATCCATTTGGGACCCAGATCCTACCCTAATCCACGGATCTGGATATGGATCTGAAAATTTTGGACCATGCGGATATGGGGCGGATCTGGATCCAACATATACAATATGGAATTGGATCTGGATCTTATAGGACCCTATCCAGATCCTATCCATTGCCATCCCTAGGCAGGATATCCATTTTTTTACTATAGTTGTCAATCAAGTTATTAGTCTCTCCGTTTCAATCATTTGTTTGTCTTGAATTAAAATAATAACTCTCACAAATAATATAAAACTCAAACAAATAAATGAGACGAGGGAGTAATATTTTAACTTTGCAATTAATAATTTTGCCTTTCCTCAATTCACATTAGTTAGTGATCAACAAAGTAACTTTACGGTTCATAGACTATATCTCAGATGTATTACAACAGCTGATATAATTTCTGAGCTTTATAATAAAGATTTAGAGCATTGTTTTAAGAATTATGATTTTTATTATAAAGTTTTTGAGTACGTTAACTTAAACATTGGGCTCAAAAAATTTCAATACAGCTCAAAAACATTACATATAAGCTGTTAAAATACATTTTGACGTTAAAACAATTAAAATGTAACTAATAAACTTCGAAAAACTCGAAAAAAAATATACATAAGCTCAATTATATACTAAGTATGATGTAATACATACATATCGTTCCTTTTTTTCGTAATTCTACGGCCTTGAAAGTTACGGATAATATGTTGAAGTTTAGATTTTCTCTCCCTATTGCCGTAGTCGCATCGTAAATATTCAGCACGGAAATAAAGGAATAATTCGTCATTTGGGTTGAAAAGATTTGCCAAAATAAGATTTTATTTAGAAATATGTGATTTTTTTAGAAATTTTCATTTCAGATTGACAAAAAGAATTTGGATTGTGTTTTTCATAATTCAACAACCTTTAATACATGGTAATAAGTCGAGACCGATTACGATTTTCGACTATAAATAGACAATTTACACGTACAATTTACATTAACTACTGACCAGCAAGGTACTTATAACTTCTAGTGGTTAAGACAGAGGTATTGTGGATAATAGGTACCAGGTTCGAATCCCCCGTCCCCTCTATTGTAATGCGACAAAGTGCGCTCTTCGTTTAACCAAAAAAAAAACTTCTAAGGCAGGGTTATGGTTATCGTACATAAGATGCATAAGCAACACAATCCGTAAATTTGTAGCTTGGTTATCGTATTTTTATCGAAATCTACTTGTCACCCCTAAAATTAATGAAACTCTCTCAAAATAATCAAAATGCAGTAATCCGCTTGTTTTAAACGTTTATATTATGCATTTGAAAATAATTTGACATGTCGTTAACATACATATCGGTTAGTCAATCATAAACATATTTTCTTTGTAATATTTAACGTTTTAAAACTCGTTTTTAGTAGTTTGGGTATTTTATATGTACTATTATTGTCTATTTACTATGTTTCAGTCGTTTATATATACATTCAGGCCTTATTTACGGATATAATTTATAAAGAAGCCTCGATATCAACTCGACTCCTAAATCTGTGAAATGGAATTTGTTTGTAGATTATCGGTGGTACGTACAACGTGTTAGGATGTTTATTTGACTCATTGCACGTCGTCGCTTTATCTCGAGGGAAATTTGGAGTCATGTGAGTGATATTGCTTCTTTGATTCGTTCTTAATAGAATATAACTATAATATATGGGTCTCAAACTATCACTTTAAAGTTTTGGTTAAGATATTTCATCTATCATGGTATTAGAGCCAGTGTGACAAACTCAGAATCAAAAATAAATCCAATAATTTCTCCTTTTCTCTTAAAAAAAATGAAAAAACAACTACTTTTTCTTACTTTGTATATTACTATCGAATTTTACATATTCCTTCTGTTTCGATAGCTTTGTTTTTGGCACAAAAATCAGAAAAAGAGTAGGATATCAGTTGCACAAATTCTCCTTTAAGACGGGTCGACCCGTCTTAAGCCTAAGACGGGTCAAGCCCCTCTCACAAGGTGCAAATGGGGGGAACAAATTATGCGTTGGAAAACATTCCTAATATAGAAACGGGAAACAAATGAATGCAACATTCTAAAATAAAAATGATAAACAAGTGATCGGGATGGAGGGAATACAATTTAAATTACAAGGTTTCCTTAGTTTTTTATTTTTAAAATACTTACGGATTTTTTTGGGTGTAAGGTGAGCAACAGAGCTGAACATGATTTTGACGGGATTTGAACCCAGGTCATTAGTATCATGACCATAACCTTTACCAGTACAGGTTATTTTTTTTGGCAACATTACTAGTGAAGCTAAATATCCAACATAAGCAATACTTGATAGTTTCCAGTACGTTGGATAGAAGCAACACTTTCGTCTCACAAATTTTAATTACAGCCACGATTTGATTCCCAAATGAGTTGCAACCATCGTCATCACAGAGTAGTCATTTGGGCCTCGTACCAAAAGACGTGGCATCATCATCATTTCGGAGAGACGACAAGGTTTTGCCCAAGCAATGGCATCGGCCTTATGTTTGATTGACCCTCTATTAGATGTTCATGTGTGTTCACATTGTTTTCTAATTCTGTAAGGGTGTGAAGCATTTGCTTCCGCTCAGGCAAGGCGAGTTGCTCAAAAGGTTCAAGGAACCTGAAGACGTCGACATTCATCGACTTCCTCAGTTCCGAGAGCTGATTGGTACGTTTATTTTGTTCCTTCGTTTATTTTGTTCAAGTAAGGGAAGCTCCGAGTTGTACCTGTTGACATTCTCATTTACAACCGGAGTTTTCCCTAAATTTGGGTTACTACCGTCACCTAACAGAAACCGGTTGAGGATGACGTCAACACCGGGGTGGTCACAAGCAAAGGCTTTTT